>JASANV010001421.1:0-49188 GCA_030849715.1 Trypanosoma mega | reverse complement strand
ACCGTTTTCCAGAAGCTAAAAAAACGTGTTTATTGTTGTTTTGACTAGGATATTAAACACTGGCTGCATATAAAACCCGTATTGTGGTGTCCTGTGCGCAAAGTCTTGATATCACTGTCATGTCCAAAGAAATCACCAAGACAACAAACCCATACAAGTCGAAAGAGGTAACGCACCAAAGAAGGGTTAATAAGTGCAGAAATAAAGCTCCATGAGACGTTANTAAATTTACTTCTTTTACCATCTATGAAACAAACGATATACAAACCGATAATAGATAATTAACCATGAACGACCCAGCGTTACCACAACAGCGCAGGTTTTCAGTCTAGAAAAACAAGGGTTAGATTCCAGAAAGTCAGAACTTTATCAAAGGAACTCAAACGGAGACTCTCTCCGTCAGAACCAGTGCCTCAAATAGCACCACTCGCGCACATCTCTTTGATATCGATGACGAGAAAATCTGTCAGATGAGCCTCTCAGTTGGCTTCAATCTCACACGTGTGAAGAAGCATTGAAGCCACTTCTCCCCTGTCATAGAATTGCGTATGTGCAGGTTAAGTGGAAAGCGGACTACGTGCTAGTTCCCAACTCAATCTTTAGAAAAAGGCCAGCGAGCTGTTTCACTGTGAGGTGTGTCATCCCCCAATCCCCTGTCAGACACCTACCAAAATCGCCACATCAAACGCCAAAGTACACTCAAGGGTAGACTTTTCCGATTTTTTTCTATAGGTTTTTCATGTATTATTTTTACATTTATTCCTTGTGGTCTTGCATTTTTTAGTAATTTTTACGCAAAATATTGGAAAAGACCGTTTCTGGAGGGAGAATACCAGGTCTTTTTCAAAACTGACAAAGTGCATATTGGACGTATTTTTGGTTCTCAGAAACTTATTTGCTTCTCGGAAAATCAAAATTTGAATTGTGAAAATTAGCCTTCCTTAGTCTTGCGAGAATACCGTGCGTCCAGAGGCTTTTTTTCCACAGATTTATCTTTTTATTCACTATACGTGTAGCAGGAGCATCGAATGAAAAACTCCATTTTTTTGGCCTCATCCAAGGGTTCATGATGATGCATTCCTGATAATCTATGTGATAGAAAATCTTTTCATGCTATCGGGTTCGGGGTTTCAAGGAGTTCGCCTCTTCTTACTTAGTAGACGCAACTTCCCCCATTTCAGCAGATTAGTCTGAGAATTAGCCTCAAGAATAATTGTGGACAAAGAAACAATAAAGCTAGAAGATTGCAAAAAAAGGAAAAAACCTGGAAGTTTCTTTGGTGCATTCGCTTGTCTGTTTCAAATCGAAAAAAACGTTTTGTGGGGTTGTGTATGTATAAATACATTCTTTTTCTGCGTCAGGGTGTATCACCATTCATCTTGTGTAAGAGCTTTTGTGCATATTTCCGGTATTGCAATTGGATGCGCTGTTTTGGTTTCAATATCCTAAATTTCTTACTAAGACAGCGGGGGAATTCCCATTTTGTCTGCCCCTTTTTCAGATTTTTTTCCTTTTCGTAACAGAGATTTTCACCTCCTGAAAGAATTTTCTTCTTGGGATGATCCTCCTTAATGTGCCTACTTCCAAATGGAGGGAATATTATTTCTTTTATTAGAGACTTTCCGCACGCACAGCATCGAATATGTTCAGATTGTCAAAGATTATTCCTTCATTCGCGCAAGGGTATCAATAGTGTTTGCCGCTGACGAAATCTGAGGTAAGAAAAGGATCCAGTTAAGTAGAGTGTGCTGTGTTTACGTGTCGGAAAGCCCATTCCGCATGGGAAGCTCTGATGGAATAAGGTAAATAAAATCTTTTTGTCTTCATTTACTTTTAAGATCATTCCGTTTGTTCTTCTAGACTTTTTTACAAGATGTGGTATTGTTTTGTACGGATGGTTTTTATCCATGCGTCGTTGGAAGCAACCCTGACTATACCTATACACCCCAGCGTGGTGTCAAAGTCCAGTACCTCGTAGTTATACAATCCAAGATGTAGATACATTCCTCACCCAGGTGTTATAAGAGAAGGGGTGGAAGTCGTTAGCACCGCCCGCATAATAACGTACCCACGAGATAATATGGGTAGACCGATGCGGCCAGGTCAAAGGTATGAGACACCTTACTGTGCGATTGGCATTTGGTCTACGAAGTCTCACTTTTCATGCGCACTTCTCTGGCCATGCCGGATTCGTGATACGTCGGAACGCCAGAGTGCGACGCCACATGTATCACGGAGAGCCTGTTACTTGTACGGTTTTGAGCTGTACGGAGATACGGTTTAGGCTCAGGCATTTATTTTTGTTTTTTGTGCACCTTCCACGTACGCGAAGCTTGTCGCTCCTCTGTGCATACGCCGAGTGCCTCGTCTTGAGGGACGGAAGTAAATTGGCAGAATCGGATGGGGTAGCGTTGTGTGTGTGGGAGTGAGCACCAGACCGTTATTTGATCTACCCTCAAACTAAACGGCCAACGGAGCATGAGTGTGATCAATGACCGCGTGTAGTTGCAAAATGGTTCCGTTTGAAGAAAAGGAAAAGGAAAAATAAAATGTCTGAGGTGGTATTTGGACGAACATTATTCTGTACACGTTTCCTTATTTGTGTTGTTACCGTTCTTTGTAAATACGGCACCGGATGCTCTTGAAAATTTAGTTTGTTTTGCAGTTGAGAATGCGGAGGTCTCATTCTTATAGAACTATCTTGGAAGTTGTCTGCTTCACATTTCTAACAAGGAGCACATCATTTTCACATGGTGCAGCACTTTTCGTGACTCAAGTGGAGATGAATCGTGTTAAGTATAATGCAGTTATTGCTAAGAAGGAAATTTATCAAAAAGCGCTTTATTGTAGCATTTTATACTTTCTACGTCATGAAAGTTGTTGTACACACAACCCTTTTTTAAAATTCGAAAGGAAAAAAGTCGTGTTTATTGAAGAACTAACTATTAAATACCTTCTATCGCCAAAATACTTAAGTATAATTTGTGATTCTTTGAACTTAAGTAACTAAGCAATTTAAACCCCATCAGGATGTGAAAAGTGCATGTAGGGAAACCAGGAACCAGTTTTGTTTTTCGTACATACTTTTTTGCTCACTTTTTTTTTATCTTCCGTTATTAGTTGTGATGATGCATCATCCATTATCGTTATGAGAGGAGAAAGCATCTGCACGAGCAGTTGTTTGTAATACGCACTAGATGGGCAATCTCATCGAAAGAAAGAGTAGACGTAGCAACATTATTGCACTAAATAATGAGAGTATACACTTAAAATAGTTTCTTAAAACATGAATTAAATATATTTTGGCACTGCATGTGACATTCTTGCGGTTCTCATTTTCATTCCGTTTCCTTAATCCTCTGTAAGTATAAGCATCTCAGCTTGGTGAAAAAGCTCGCGCGCCAGGTAAATAGAATAATATTTTTTAAAGGTTGATAATTTTTGATTATTTTTTTCATCAGCTTCGTTGGTGAATGTATTCTCATATTGAGAAATTTGTAGAATAAATCTCGCCTGAAGATCACAAGAAATAATGGAAAGAAGAAGGGAACGCATTTATGCTCTGCAACGTGGTCATGAGGTACAAAATGCCTGTTTGATTTATTTTTTTTTTACTTTAGCGAAAAGCATTCGGCGGCGGTCAACACACCATTATTTTGTTCCATGTAAAGGATTTGTGGAGAGTTTAGTTGTTCATTGCCTTCCTCTATGTTTACTAACTCTAGTCTGTAAGAAGACATTCGTGATGTCAGGCGATTAAAGCAATAATTTATATTTAAATTTGTTTGTGATCGCTAAATTCGCAATTATTCTTGGAAGAGAGCAATAGAAGTATCGGTAGAGAAATAGTGCCTACTTTCTTTTCTTGTTTTAGGGAAATCAGATGAAGTCCTTTTGTGGTTTCTCGCAGAAGCAACAAAAAGCTTCGGTAGATCTTGTTGATATGCATTCATCTTTCAAGCCCAATTAATGCAACAAACTACTCTATACGCTCTTGAAGATAGCGATTGGTCAGAAATAGGTGACATACATAGCTGAGTTTATCTATTCTTCTTGTTAAGATCTGATACAAGACTGGTAATCTAGTTAAACTCATTTTTCTTACCGCACTTGATGCCTGACTAAAGAGAAATGTGATAGCCATCAGAGAAAACGACAGGCGAAACTATTTTCTTTTCAGCTTGCTTGAGTTCGATTTGTTCTGAAGGCAGCGTAAAAACACAAGTAATCAAAATGATGGGGCTAAGCTAATCCATATATTTTAATAGGACATAAACTGCACAGTGACGAAATCTATAGTGAGTGCAACGATCTGGTAAAAATATAAATAACTTTACTGGAAACATCTTAGTTTGGTTCCACGGTCTTCGGATAGACGTGTTTAGAAAAAAATTATTTTTCTTCTACGTAAGATAGTTACGAATAATGTTATTCCGCAGAACAATTTTCATAGATTTCACTTCATCCCTTCACTTTCCTTGGTTGTTGTCGTTATCTTAAGCTATTTTATGACTGCGGAGGTACACTTCGACGGAAGTAAAATCAGTTGCTTAACAAGGCTAGTGGTGTATAGCGCAAAGAAGCGAACACACGGAAGTTTAAAGTGCGAAAAAAATAAAGCTACACATGCAGCAAGTTTTCAATATGAGGATTGCCATCGAAGAAAGCACCACGAGAACTGATTTCTTTCCGAATGCCATGAAAAGAAAAGATATAATGATAACAGTATGCTTTTCGAGTAATAGTTATAATTTTCAACGTGAAAACACTTCACTTTATCAAGGTGTGCGAAATCTACTTTGGGACACAGCAATGTTTTGCAATATTTTGAACCATCGTAAAGTACAATTAAGCCGATGAGTTAATTAAGGAATGGGTAATTTGCCGTGGAGTAAGTAAGCAAAGTTACTCCTTTTTAAGGTATTGTCGGTATTAATACATGACAGGTGAATGAAAAGCGTACCCCATAGATAAGAACTCTCGTCTTTTTTGTTTTCTTATATTGGTAGCCTGTGGAGCGAAAAAGGCTAATATAATACGATAGTTTTTGCGCGCCAAACCGTTTCGAAAAAGCAATGGTTTCCAACCTTCTGGCGACATTCCCGCGCGAGGAGCCGCCACATTACCCAGCCCTGCGCCGAATGGGTTAAAGATGGGTCTAAAAAATTTGGAGACCCCAGACATCCTTCATTTCAGAGGGTGAGTTGGAAGTATGGCAGCTTTTTTTTTCTGCAGAAAGATGAAATATCTATAGTTTTGCAGAGTGGTTCCGTGTCTGCCGTAATCCCTTTAAAAGGAAAAGGCGCAGCTCATAGAATGTTATTTTTCGCGCTTTTGTAATTTTGATTGCACTTCTGCTCGCGGAATCGGGGAAGAAATGAGACGATTTACTGAGGCTGTTTTTGGGCATTTGAATGCTTTCATTCTCTGTTCGAGGCGTGTGCATTTTAGGTGGCGGTGCTAGGCGGCTTAGCCGTCCCACACTTGGAGCCCGGAGTCGGCAAAACAAAGAGATGAGCTAAAAAACTATTTACTATAGCTCACAGAGGATGTTGTCACGCCTTATGAATACTTGAAATCATCACCGAATATGCATTCATTCCACTACCAGAGCGGTCAGTAAACGTCTGAAATTTTCTCCATTCATCATTTTTTCTATATTTTATGGCAAGCTGCTGCTCTGGACATCGTTTGGCGCTTAATGAGGCGTAAAGAGGAATTTTTCTTCTTGTCGTCAGAATTCTGATGTTTACTAAACGTAATTTTTTTTGTTATTTTCTGTCTTATGACGACACCGCTTCCCTGAACATTTTGGCGCAAAAGCAAACTGTTACCATAATGCTGGAACCTTCAAGGTTGTGTGGCCTTTTGTCTATTTCTTTTCAACAAATAATAATAACAATAAGCAAACTAGGAGAGAAAGATGCACACAAACAAGCGAATTGTCTCAAAAACTGCCAATTGTTCGGGAATGATTTGCGAACGGGTCAAGGGGAAGTATTTAAAAAAACAGAAAAGAGTTATGAACTGATACAATTGTCAGAGCACAACTTTTTGCCCATCTCCCGCGTGCACGTACCAAGCATTACTTTCTGCACGCACACGGGCGGGCATTTCTTTCTATGGGTATGACTAAGAAAAACAAACACTCTCTGAAAACGCGCGTCTCTCCAGTAGAAATGCGTGCTCTCTTTTCTTAACTCAAAAAACGAGTTCGCCAAAGAAAAAAAAAAGCGATGTACTCAGTACTTTTTCCGCTCCCTTCTACAGTGTCCTGTTTACCTCTGGATTCACGGTCCAATCCCTCTGGGATGTGTTCATCCCTTTTTTCACTCTTTCGGACATTGAAGAGTTGCGTAAAGGGTATTTTTACGTTCTTGACTGATCACCCACTGGATGTTTCTTTTCGTCCCTTCCACAACCCCCCTTCTCAAGAAAACTTTTTTTTTTTAATTTAACCGTGAGGATGGCGTCTTTGTTGTTTTCTCAACGATTTTTTCCCCCTCTTGTTATTTCCATCATTTTTTTTGTTTTTTGCTTCTGTGCATTTTTGCAACCGCTATGTTTATACAGATACATTAGTGTTGTTTAGACTCCTTTTTCCCCCTCTTTTCTTGCTTGTTTAAATGTGAAGTTATTTTTCTTTAAGTTCTTTCGCCTTTATTTAAGTTCTTTTTTACACTTTTGATGTCTTTGCCCACTGGAACGGAAGCAGGTTTCTGCTTTCAATGTATGGCTGCAGATGGGGAAACGCGGATAGTGGTGAATGTCTGCGGCAATAGTGCTGTGGGGAGACCTTTAACAAAAAACTCAGAGGAAGCGCCGGAGAGCTATTTGGATGATTATGGCATTGATAATCTGGTAGTGCCCATTTCCGTTGGGTCACTACGTAGTATAAAGGGAAAGAAGAATACTTTTACTGTTGATGTGGTCGTGCATCCTTTTTTGACACACCGTTGTGTACAAGCTCATCGTCTTTTTGAACACTATATTGCACGATTAACCTCTCTTGCTGTTGATTGGGTTTTGCAGGAGTGCGGGGTGCGATTGCTAGTACATACGTGTAGGATCATTTCAGATCGCAAATACTTTGAAAACCGACATGAGAATATGGAACAGATTCTTTCAGATCTTGCAAAGGCTATTGAAAAGGGAATGCAGGAAAATGTTTTGGAAAAGTCCCGTCCTGAAAGCGTGCCATTGCCTCCTGAATTACAACTCGGTTCTCACCCCGTAAAAGAGGACAAGCGAGCTTCTCTAATAAAAGAGATGCCAAAAGGAAGTGGAATTCGCAAAGGTTTCCTTGACAATGTTAGACTTTATGGGGATAAAGGAAGCAGAGAGTGCCAACTTCCTCCAATGGATCCTCTTCATCACATTCCAGAAGGACTTCGAAATAGATGTCAGGTAGTTGACATGCGTGACGCTGGAAGCGGTGCTACTAATCATTCTTCAAATCGAAATAGTCATCCTATAGAGCAAAATATCACAACAGGTGTAAGTAGGAATGTGTCGTCCGGTAAGTGGAGAATAGAATATGTGAGATGCATTGAAGATAAGGTATTAGTACTTCTCCATCCACCTGATAATTTTGTTTCGATGCAGGATGTCAGCTTAACAGCGCTTCCCAGTCTGATAGAGATTGACGAAACTGCGGTAGAGTTACCGAAGCCTATTGACGTAGATCGAGTAAGTGCCAAGTTTAGGAAGACATCGCGGACACTTTTGGTGAGTTGTCCTTTGGCTTAGCAGTTGCTTACCTTGTAATTTCTTTTTGCTCCTTGTTACCTCAGATCGAGTTTTTTTTTGTCTTTTGTGTGTGTGCATTCTGGGGACTTTTAACGTTTTATGAAGAGAGAAACTTTTGTTGCTTCTGTATTTTTTTCGTATATTGTATTTTTTTTTTTCGTTCTCTTATGCGTTTATATTTGTGTTAGTTTTTCTTTTCTTGTTTTTTTTTTTTTTTTTGCTTGATCAGATTGTAGGAAACATTTTGGCGGTGGTTTGCTCAGAAGTGAAGTCGGTAATGTGAGTTGTCGAGCCACGTTTCTCTTTCGACGTTGCTTTCAAAGATTTTTTTTTTCTTTGAAAAGTGTGATTTCTGTGAATATTTTTCTTTTACATTATTGGAAAGCAATGTTTTCTTTTCTATCCTTTTATGCATTTATACATATTTATGTATAAGTGGAAGATGTATAGACAGAAAGAAGGATCGACAGAAATTCTGTGCCGAGGTAAAGTGGATTTGTTCATCTTCTGTTGTGAAAAATGCGAAAGAGCTATTTCTGGACTTCTGGTCTCCATAATCTTCACTACTGGGTCATGCATTTGAAATGCAGCAGTTAGGCTCCTATGTGATACAGAGTATAAGTGTATGAGATCCACTGGTTGATTTTTTTGTAATAGTAATAGTAATAAAAAAGAGTTGACGATTAGTATTATTATTATTATTTTGTATTCTGGACTTAGTTTAATTAACCAGACGCTCAAGGTTCTTTGCCTTTACAGATCTAATGGGAATTTGAAATCACGAATACATATTTTAGCTTACCAATGGTGTTTGCGTGCTGTGTATCGTTCACTGTGGACTTAAGAGGAAAGTTACGCTTTTTTTTTTTGTTGTTGTTATTGTTGTTGCTGAACTTGTTGACTATGTTTTTTTTTTTTTTTTAGAAATGGTCGGATAGGTGAGAGTTACTTTTTTTTTCTTTTTCTTTCTTGATTATTGGTAGGAATGGATAAGCCTCATGAAGTGGCTACTTTACCCGATGGGCGAAAGTTGTACACAGTTCAGGGTCAGACATTTGAAGTTACTAAGTCATATAAACTAATTAAGTTAGTGGGGTCTGGAGCGTACGGTTCTGTCTGCTCTGCTCTAGACGAAGATACTAGCGAACGTGTTGCTATTAAAAAAGTATCCCGTGTTTTTGCAGATCTTAAAGAAGGTAAACGCATCTTACGAGAGATGGACATTTTGACGACTCTTCATCATGCGAATCTAATACGACTTCGGTCTTTTATTAGACCACCCCGAAAAGATGATTTTGATGATATTTACATGGTAATGGACCTCTACGATACTGATTTGCAGCGTATCATTAGGAGCAGACAGAAGCTTACAAACGAACATTATCAGTATTTTATGATACAAGCATTTCGTGGTTTACACTATCTACACTCTGCCAAAATTATGCATAGAGATTTAAAACCAAGTAATTTATTGGTAAACGCTGATTGTGCGTTAACAATATGTGATTTTGGTTTGGCTCGTGATGATTATTGGACAGCTTCAGCTGCTCTTACAGAGTACGTGGTGACACGTTGGTATCGCCCTCCTGAAGTTTTAGGGATGGGATCACATCAGTACACGAGTGCTGTGGATGTTTGGAGTCTTGGACTTATTTTTGCAGAATTAATGGTTGGCAAAACGTTACTTCCAGGTGCCGATTACATTCGTCAGTTAATAATGATTGTGCATTTACTGGGCACTCCATCGGTTGAGGACATGGAATTTCTTAGTGATGAGGCTAGGGCTTTTCTTCTTGCACAACCGCTACAGAAAGCCAGACCTTTTACAGAAGTCTTTCCAATGGCCACACCGGAGGCAGCAGATCTGCTTTCGAAGTTGTTAGTCTTTCACCCTGATAGGAGGCTTTCAGCGAAGGATGTGATTGAACATCCGTACTTTCTAAAGTTTAGGAATCCCAAAGAGGAGGCACAAGCATCCGAGCCTTATGTTTGGAAACACAACGACGATTTGACGAGAGATTCTCTTAGGGAGGAAATGTGGAGTATCATTTTGGCACATTCAGTTGAGTAGTGAAAGAAGAAAAAAAGGGGGAAAAAGAAGGATATCTGTTCTGTTTGTTTTTTTCGTTTATTAAAGACTATGTTCTACCGTGTAAAGAGGAACAATGAGGAAAAGGAAAAAAAAAGACACAAAGAGAATACTCTCTCTACATATATGATATTATTTTTTTTTGTCAATATGAAGGCTCTTATCCATTTTTCTACTCCAGCTCTCTCTTCTGTGGTTTCGGTGCATATATATATATATGTGTGTGTGCACTTATACATGCTTCTTTTTTTATATTTTTTAAATCTTTTTTTTTTTTTTGCCTTGCGAGTTGCAGTAAGAATCATTATGACAAAGGCTCGTTTAAGACGTCCCCGAGAGCCTGGCCCAGGTGAGTGCTGCGGCAGTGGATGTACTCGTTGTGTTTGGGATGTGTATTTTGATGGACTTGCAGCGTACGAGGAGCGTGCGAAGGAGCTGAACTTGGAAATGTCGGATTCGGATGAAGAAGAGTTCTCTTCCTCAAGTTGTAGTGAAAAAAATGATGAACCACGTAATTACATTGGTTCTGTGGTTGTCAAATACATTGAAGGCCCTACAAGTACAGATGCCGATATCAACTCTTCCACAGCGCTGTCTTTAGTTTTGGAAAGTTTTTTGCCTGTTCAGGATATTTTTATTTTGCACAGTAGTGCTCACAGTGATCCTCATTCTGTGATCGGTCAGGATATTCAGGTGCTAAATGTTCTTCTTGGTGACGTTGAAGTGTCCAGTAGGCCCGAGAAGGCAACACCAGTACTTCCCATTCCTGGTGATGTTGTTGAGGTTTTTGTCCCTAATGGTCATGACATGATGGGCACCGGTACAATGAAGGAAGTGGAACACCTTTGTCATCGTCTCCGTTTAAACCCTGACCAATGGTGCGAGCTGCACCGGTCTCCTTTTGTTCCAACCGACCATTTTCCCTCCTGGTTGCCGTTACAGCGACCGATGCAGATTCGAACACTCTTTGCGTATTTTGTGGACATTAGTAGTTGTAGTTATTTATTGCGACCAACCTTTTTTCAAACTCTCTCACGAGTGTCGACACAGAACAGTGATGCTCAGCGTTCCATCGTAGCCAAGGAGGGCTATGGTACCCCATATATCTTGGAGCAGTGCGCAGAGTCCCATACAGCTCCGTTCATTTACCGGAAAATCATGAATGGTGGTTCCCCTCTATGCTATCCCAACCTGCTGGATGTACTGAATACCTTTCCATTTGTAAAGCTTCCCCTTGCTCGTCTACTAGAGGTGAGTGGACCGTTGCGTCCACGAAAATTTAGTGTTGTTAATTACAAATGTGACAATGTACACAGTGTTAAGCAGCAAAAGCGGCATCTAACATCTGTAGAGTTATGTCTGCGTGGAGTTGATGTATGGGAGCACAACATGTCTAACGATGAAGGAACAGGCCCAGCGCATGCTCTCGCTACTCTTTTAAATAACGCTACTGAACGACGCCGTTTGGTGAATTACCCTCTTTTCACTGGCCATGTCTCTCATCCGCTAAGCCGTTTTCATACCCAACCCGGCAGCATGCCCATGTATGTTAGCACCCGACTATTCAGCACCAGTTCCTTCGCAAAGGAGTTGGCAAAAGCAGTGACATCGCTTGTCAAAAGTTCCCCGGTTACGTCTCCATCAGCTCTTATTCTTGTTGGAGTGGGCACAGGCGTTGCGCCATTTATGAGCGCCGTTCATGATTTGCTGCGGTGCCGCCAAGACAGCCTGACTGGGGTAACACCGTTCAACTGTTGGGTCATCTACGGCGCGCGTAACCTCGGGGAGCTCGTGTTTCACCAGAGAATGAAGGAGGCATTGCGAGCGGGTGCCATTGCGCGTTATGATGTGTCCCTTTCCCGTCCTGATCCATCCTCTTTGGGAGGAACCTTCCATCCGAAATACGTCACAGATGTTCTCATGTCAAATGCGGAGGACATTCGCACTGCGTTGTTGGAGAAAGGGACACAACTCTTCGCGTGCGGACCAACAGCTGCACTTCGATCTATTCGTGAGCAGCTCTCACGTCGTATTCTCTCCGATGCAGATGATGATGCGAGCATGCATGAACAACGTGTCATGTTGTTGGAAGCAAAGAAGCAGCTCATGTTTGATATTTGGGGCACAGCGAACATATTTGATGGATGTAATGAATAAATTTGAAAGAAGAAAAATGAGGAGAAATGTCACGAAGCAATAATAAAAAAAGGAAGGTGAAGGGAAAACAAACAAACAAGCAAGCAAACAAAAAAAAAAGGGCTTCCTTTTTTTTTTTTTTTGCCCTTCTTCCTTCTGTTTTGTTTTCGCTATAATTTCGCAGAGAGGGGATAAAGAGAGAAAGTGGATGTATGTGAGGCGTCTCAATAAGGCGAATTACGGCCTTCGGGTTACAACGAGTTCACTTATTATTTTCCCTCGTCGTCCTCCTCCTCCTCCTCTTCCTCTTCCTCCTCGCCCTCTTTTTTTTTCCTTTTTTTTTTTACTCGTACCTCTTGTTTTTTTTTCTTGACCTTTAATGTCACGAGGGTTCCCATTGATTTGGTCAAATAAGAAAAGTAAACTATAACTTGTGGAATTCAACGAACCAAACGTGAGTTCAATCCCATGACGTGTACCGGCGTGACGGACCTGGTGTGCATTCTGCGCAGCATGGAGCCTCTCCTCGACATCACCGACACATACGAATTCCTCTCTGTTCCGCTCCCAAGTAGTGAGGCGACGGCGTGTCGGGATGTGCTGTATAGTGTGTGGTGCCCGCGCGCCGTTGCCACCTGTTGCGAGGCGGAAGGCCTCACCCTCGTTGTCCCCACCGCGGTGCTGAGGGAATGGCGGGGGAGGGACACGGCGTGGCCGGAGAAACTGCGGGAGGTTCTCACAAGAGCGGGGCCACCGCGCATGCGACGTATTACCATGATGGTGCATTCTAGTCTCTCCGCGGTGGGATTCACTGCGGCGTTTAGCCACGCGCTTGGCGAAGCTGGTGTGAGCTGCAATGTGTTTGCGGGGTTTTACCATGATCACTTGTTTGTGGCAGAGGAGGACGCGGAAAGGGCAGTCACAGTGCTGCAAGAGTTGCAAAAACAATAACGTATATCCTCTAAATGGTTCTTGTTGCTGTTCTTGTTGCCTTTTCACTCATTTTTTAAATTTTTTTAAAATTTGACAATGGTTTTGGTGAGGGTGAGCATTGTCAGACTCACATTTCGAACATAATGGGCTCTTATGAAATGAGATTACAACCTACAAATGTGTTTCTTTCTATCCATCTTTATGCACATATGAAGTGTTCATCTCCCGTGTATACATTTCCATATTTCTCTCTCTCTCTCTCTCTCTTTTGTTATTTTTTTTTTTTTTGTATGTCTTGTGCAACTTCCTTCTTTTTTTTTCTATTATTTTTCGTATTCTCACATATTGTTTAAAAACATGCAAAGGAAACAAACGAACAAAAAAAAAAATATTCTAGCCCTTTGACGTGTATTTCTTTTCTTTTTCTCAGTACTATATATATTTACTTATATATAAAATTTATTTGTAGGTGCACATATTGTTGAATGTCGGCGAGGGTGGAGTAATGTTGCCTAATGTTTCCCATGGCCTTTCATTACGGGATCGGCTGAAAAATATCTATTTTATCTTTTTTGGACCTCGAGTACACCACTTTGTGTTGGCTGCCTCCCTTTTTTTGCTGTGTCTTAGCATTATTCATAGTGAGTGTGTGGTGTCTCGTTGGTATCACTTTGTGGAGGGCGTTTTGACTGTTCTATTTGCTAGCGAGATTGCTCTCCGCCTTGCGTTGATGCGAACAGGCTTTTGGGAGTCTTCATTGAATGTCTGTGAGGCGGTGGCGTGTGCTCTGTGTGTGGTGATCTTTTTCATTGTGCACTTCTCGAGGCAGCAGGAGTTGGTGGCGGAGCATCAAGCACTCATTACACTACGCTACGTTGGTCAGCTGTTGCGCCTGGTTGGGATTCTCGCTGTGGAGGGAAAAGGTGATGTAGCTGGGAATGAACAGGACATATTACTCTTCACCGCACCTGTGCGGCTCTCGGGTAGGATGCCTAGTGATATCAGAGAAGTGTATCGCGATGCACTGTAATGGTTGAGCGGGACGGACCATCAAAGCAGGAAATCTTCTTTTCTTTTTTTTACTTGTTATTTATTTTTTCTAGTCGTTTTATTTTTGTGTTCCTTATGATCCTTGTGCTGTCGAACTCTGTGGACTGGCAGAGGAGTGTCTCTTGGAGAAGAAGAGGTGGTGAATTCATTTTACGGAAGTGATTGTATTCGGAAAAAGATAAATATATGTATTTATGTATGCATTGTGTATGTGTCAATGCTGCTACCTTTCATAAAGACGAACATAGAAGCAATAAATCATCAAGGCGTGAAAATGCGAAAGCGGAGCATTAACTGAAACCAATCCCAATCGTATTTGTACTATGTTTTTTTTTGTTTTTTTCCTTTTCTATTCTTGTACGTATTTCTCTCTTGGAGCGTCAATGCTTTAAATTGTGCGAATCATAATGAGCTGATTCTTTTCTTTTTTGTGTGTGTCTCTTTTCTCTCCTTTGCGCTATTTGCCGAATACATCCAGATCCACACTCTGAATGACTTGTATTCATGTATGCTCACACTTCCCGTGCGTTTACTTTTACAACACTTTATCTCTTATTAATACAATACAACTGTATTGTCACATAAAAATTTCTGCCTCTACCCTCTTTATTATTATTATTATTCATTATTATTGTCATGTTCTCCCTATAAATGAAGCAGAAATAGCTAAGCACACACATAGATACACCCTTTTTACTATTATTATTATTATTATAGTTGTATATATATTTTCATATATATTGTAAACCTCATTCATTTTTCTTTTCATCATTATTTTTGACAAATGACTGGTGACACATTCTTTCGCCGGACGATCAATTGGATGTACGGCGATGATGCGTACCTACAGCAGATGCCACCGCCGGAAATTGGGGAAAAACACATCAACGAACTTCTCGGTCGCCACCCCTTTCACCCATTTGACCCAGAGATCAAGCCAGACCACCCGTGCTACGACTACAATGTCATGTTCTACAATTGCATGACGGCTGATCATGTGGAGGGGTATGAACTGCACATGAAACATGTCAGTTGTTACTTTCCGTATAAGACAGATCTCATGAAGTGCCTCGCCAAGCAGCGGCGGTTGGCACGCACAACAATGGAGGAGAAACTAACAGAAGGAGCCGCAACAAAGCAATAGTCCCGGTTTCTGTTTTTTTTTTTTTTTCTTCCAGCAGTGTACACATATTTTTTCACACAAAAATGCTATTTTTGCTTGTAATCCTTTTTCTTTGACGTTGAATGAATACTTAATTATACTTATTATTATTATTATTTTTTTTTTTTATTATTCGCTATTTTTTTTTTTTTTTTGGAACAGTCGTATTTACTACCTTTTTTTTTTTTTCCTTTGTCTTTCCATCATTGTAATCTTTGTTGCTTTTGTGAACTCAATTCTACCTTCCCGACATCATCTTTTTCTGTTTGAGTAAATAAGCCGACATTTAAGGGTCTAAATTTCCACATAAAATATTAATAATAATATAATATACAGGTGTGTAACGTCCTTCTTTGGTGAAAGGACAAGAAGGGAGCGTACCGGGCGTTCCTTCACAAGAAAGAAAGAAGTAATAACAAAAGAAAAGATTAACCAACAACAACAACAACAAAAACAACAACAGCAACCAAGTTTAATCGAATGGGTGCAACCAATGCCCGATTTGCGGATGCGGAGCTTCACTTGGCGGTTCCGCGTCATATAAGCATGATGAACCGTCGCGTGTTGGACATCTCTGCTCGTCGCTGCGCCGTGTGCCGTCGTCTCTTCACGTTTGGACGAAACAAACACTACTGCCGCCGTTGTGGCCGCATCTGCTGCCTCGCCTGCACCACCTTCCGCCGCTACTGCCCAGGCCGAGGCGCGGACTCGTACTTTCGCGTCTGTCGCGATTGCAATACGCGGGTGTCGCTCCTCTCCCTTCCTGCGCGGGTTTGGCACGGCGTCCTCTCCTTCTGCGACCCGCGCACCGCCGGCCGCGCGCTCATTCTCTGCCGTGCCACCCTCACCGGGGTGCCGCTCCCCTTCCCGTCCGCGGAGTGGGAGACGCACTTCGCCAGCGCCGCCCCCCTCTCCTCCGGCGCCCACGGCCTCGTGTACCGCGCCACATGGCGCCAAACAAACGCCCCGGTCGCAGTCAAAGTGATTGCGAAGCGGCGGGTGTATTCCCTCCGCGCGTGGGAGGCGGTGCGGCGGGAGGCGGAGACACTTCGTCGGTGCGCCCACCCGCACATCATCCCCCTCGCCGCGCTGCTCCAATCGAGCGGGGAGGTGTACATCGTCATGCCGCTCGCCACCGGCGGGGACCTCTTTGATTGGCTCGCAGCAAAGCAAACGCTGCCGCGGGAGTCGGAGGTGAGGTGCATTGCGCGGCAACTGCTGCAAGTGCTGTGCCACATGCACGACACGTGCGGGGTGGTGCATCGAGACATCAAACCGGAGAACATCCTCGTCCGGGAGCCCACGCGCGGCGGGGAGGTCCCGCACATTCTCCTCGCCGACTTCGGATTCGCCCGATGCGTGACGCCCCAAGCGACAACACACACCCCAAACAAAGGGACGCCATTTCCCCCCAACGCGTCGCTTCCGTTGGGCGACGCGGAGAAGGAGGCGGCCGCGCTGCTGGAGGGGAGCACGACAAGCGAGCAGAGCCTCTCCCGCAGCGACGAGACGCCCGACGCCGACGAGCCCAAACACGCGGAGGGGGAAGAGACCGTCGCCGGGCACACAAACACGACGAGAACGGGAAACGCCTCCCAACCGCTTCCCATTAATGGAACAATCGCATTGCAGGAGGCGCCGATTGAGGCGACGCCGTGCGGGACGTTGGGGTTTGCGGCGCCGGAGGTCCTCGCGCTGTGCGGCACGCGGCGCCCCATCACATCGGCGGAGACAATGAAGCGAATGGACATCTTCGCCGCAGGCGTTACGCTTTGTGTGCTCTGCACAGGACGCGAGCCGTTCCCGAGCGGGTCGGCAACAGTGAATATGGCGGCCATGCGAAACGGGGCGCGTTTGGTGGGACCGACATGGGCACACGTGTCGCCGGCTGCAAAGATGCTGCTGCGACGCATGCTCGCGCCAAACCCGGCGGATAGACCAACTGCACGAGAGTGCCTTAACTCGTCGTTTCTCGGAAAGTACGAGGGAACACTTTGTGTCAAGTAGGAATGAAACACAACGGAGGCGGTGCCACAAGGTGAGACGGCTACAAGGATTTCAAACAGGGAAAGAAATGCATATATATCGGTATATATATGTATGTGTATGTGTATGTGTATGTGTATAGTTAGCCATCGAAGTGATGGATTATTTAACTTACGCTTATTAGTATTACTAAGATTAGAAATCTGGACGCGTCTGGGTAAGCAATGAAAACGAGGAGATGAGCGAATAACTGAAATAACGTTGTTTGTGGTTATTTATTGTATGATTTACACACACACATATATATATATATATATATATATATATATATATATATATATGTATCCAGTTTTGTTGTTGTTGTTATTTGTGTAAGAAAAATTAAATGAACAAAAATGTTTCCTCTTTTTTTGACCTTGTAAAGAAAAGGGAAAAGAAAAAAGAAAATAAAAAAATTCTAAATGAAAACAAACAAATAGTAGCAAGAGAAAAAGAATAAAAATTCAAAACTATTGCAAAAATAAAAAATAGAAAATTTAGATTTTTTATCTTTTTTTATTTTTATGGAGTGTCTTTTGATAGCTATTCGAGTGTTTTTTGTTTTTCATCTTACATTTATATTACTTAATTTATTATCCTTTTTTTTGTTGTTTCTTTCTGTATTTTGACTTTTTTTTTTTGTCTTTTTGTCAAACTAAAGAGGAATGGTTCTTCCTAATAAAGAAAGGAACTCGTTTTTCTGTTGTATGTTTTCCTCTCACATTTCCTTTCTATTTCTCGAATTGCTAATCTCCCTCTCTTTAACCTCCTTTCTTTCTCCCTCCTCGTTTTTTTTTTTCTTGGTGATATCAAGTCGAAAAAAATTGCGTTACATCATGCACCACTGAAAAAAAGAACTAACAACAAAAAAAAGAAAAAGGTGTTGAACAACAAGAAGAAAAAAAAAAAACCAGACATCTGTGTAAAGAAAGGGTGAAAGAAGTACAATGAAGGTACGAAATTGTATTCTTATTTTTTCTTTTTCGTTTCTTATCTTTTTTGATGTCTTTACTATTCACCTTTTTTTTTTCTTCTGTTTTTCTCTTCTCTATTCACACAGTATAACAACGTATACGTGGGTGTGTATGTTTGTGTTTTCTGTTTTTGAGTATTCAAATTGTGTGAAGAGAAACATTTTTATTTAACCGTAAGTGTCTTTAATTTTATTTGTTACATATGTGTATATATACATGCATATTTGTTACTTTTTTGTGTGTGTGTGCTTTTGGTTAATGCTCTCTTTTTGTTATTGCCTTGCCATTATTTCTCCTTTTGTTGTTATTGTTTTTTCTGTTTTTTTTTTTTTTTTTTACATTCCATTGCATGTTTTCTCTCCTTTTTTTTTTTGTCATTTCTTTTTTCTTCGTTTTCTTTCGTTCATAGCGTGTGGAATTTTGTGCACTCCTTTCATCTTTTCATTACCTCTTCTCGCGGCTTTCTTCGTGTTATTGTTATTATTGCTATTATTACGTGTTTCTGTATACACACACCCATCCATTTACCCGTATACCCTCCGGTTTGGTGTGTGTGTAATAATGCAAACGCGTCTTTCCGCGCGACCCAATGAACCCAAACTGTCCATTTGCCCCCCAAGCGGCGCGACTCCGCTTTGGGGTGTGTGGGAGATGTGGTGTGTCCTCCCCGACGCCCCCCAAACCCGCACGGCGGCGGACCAGTCGAATTGGTTAGACGAAGTGCGCAGTCTCGGTCTCTTTGACAACGCGGAGGGGTATTGGGGGATTGCGAGGTGTACACTTCCGCCATCACGTCTCGCGCCGGGCGTCGCGTATTACGTGTTGCGCCGACACATTCCCCCCATGTGGGAACACGAGGCCAACCGACGCGGCGGAAGATGGGTCATCCGATTCAACAACAACACCAACACCAGCAGTAACAACAACAGTAACGACAGTAACGGTAATAAGAATAAGAATAGGACCTTGTCGCCTCCCGGGGCGTTGGAGGAGGCGGTGGATGCGGCGTGGGAGCGTCTCGGAGTCGCACTCATCGCTGAACAAACGCCTACAGATGAGACGGAGATATGCGGAGCGGCCATTCGCCGGGCGGAGAAGCGGCGCGAGTGGAAGTTAAGTCTTTGGACACGCCACGCGAAGGATGCGGCCACACAGATGACGATTGGGCGATATGTGAAGGCGTTGCTGCAACTCGAGGATGGCGCCATGCAGTATTGGACACACAAGGAACTCATGAAGGCAACGCTGGAGGGACGATGGGGTGTGCCACCAACATATGAACTCTAATACCACACAATAAGAAGGAATAGACAAAGTATTTATATATATATATATACATATATATATGAAAAAGATTAGATGTTAAAGATACGCATGATTAATATGAGTCCCTCTCTTTATGGAGTTAAAAGGGAAATTATAGAAGAAGGATTTAGAGGCACAGTGTTGTTTACATATATATTCATATATGTATATTTATACACACACTACGATTATTTTTTATTTTGTTTGTTTTTTATGTGTTTCCTCTTTTTTTTTTTTTCTCCCCTCCGTTCTATTTTTGTTTTTCCCTTTTCTCTTAACAGTACGAATGAATGGTATGTTGAGAAGTTAACAATTTGTCACGGCTCTCACGACGAATCGTGTTACATGAAAAACCATTTCTTCTGACAAAATCAAAACAAAAAGAAAAAAAAAATCTAACATTATACTACCTCTTGTTTCAAAATAAATAAGAGAATACATGCACACACACACGTGTTACGGAAATGCATAGATACATTCATACTATATATATATATATATATATATATATATATATATTTAATTTGTTATATGTACATATTTTTTATTGTTGTTATTTTTCTTAATCCTCGTTCATGATACTTAAATCTGAGTTAAAGATGAGTGGTCCACGCACACATACACACACACACACACCACAAAACTATTTCTTTGCTTCCATTTTGCCTTCTTCTTTATTTTCTATAACTACTTTCACTATTATCATTATTATTCCGGACACCGACTCTGTGTGGGTTTGTATTGTTTTATCTCGCTTAATTTATTACCATTACACACACACACACAAGGAAAGAGAGGTGCATAAATACCTCTTTATTTATTTGTATCACTCACATTCACATTCCGTTGTGTCCACAAACACAAACACAAACACACATTGGAAATGTTCAGCCGGCGCGTGTCGAGTTGCTGTCCGATTCCCACCTCCATGTATCGCGCGTTGCACATCAACACACGCCGTCAAGCGTCGCGTCTCGTTCCGCCACTTGTCGCCATTTCCCCAAACACCGCGCGCAACACCGCCAACCTCGGCGCCATCGCCCTCGGGGATGCGGAGTACACATCAACGGAACTCGCCACCATTCCCGCCCTCTCCGCACTGGTTGGGGTTCCAGCACAAGTGCTTCTTAATGGATTCGCATCTAACCCGTTACTTCTGCGCATTGTGTCCGATACAATGTGGAGTTATAGTGTCTTACTCGGTCACATATTGTTACAAACCCAAACAGCTGCGATAAAGGCATGAAGGAAGGAATGAGAAGGGAATCGAGAAGGGGAAGGGGGAAATAATATGAGAATAGGAAAGGGAAGAAATAAGTTCGTATTTTTGAGAAAAGTAACAACAACAACAACAAAAGAACAACCCATACACTTGGATGAGAGAAAAGTAAACACACGTAAAACAAAAAAGAAAGGAGAATAAACGGGGGAGGATTGGTGCGAGGTGGAAAAAAAAAACACCAACTAAGGAGTCTACACACTAGAACAAAAAAGAAAAGGACAATAAAAAAGTGAAAAGACAACCTATTACTTGCGGACAAAATAGAAGAAACAAAGAAAAAGAAAACGTTTGTTGCTGTTGTTGTTACTTCATTTTTTTTTTTTTTTCAAGATGACCCCAAGTTGTTTGTGTGACACAAGCACTTCTTTGACTCATTCCTCGCGAACTTTCTTTACTTTTTTTTTTTCTCTCTCCCTCCCCTTTGCTTTCTCTCTTGTAATCAATTCCTGTCGTATTCATTCTCGTCTTTACGGTTCACTTTATATGATGATGCCCCTACCGCTCTAAAAAAAAAAAGGTGTGTTCTATTAATGTATTGGATTATCTTGCCTTTTTGTTTGCTATTACTATTGTTATTGTTATTGAATTTTTTGATATATATATATATATATGTATATGTGTATTATAGTTTTCTCTCTCTTTTTTTTTTTTTTTGAGTGTGTGTTGTTTCCTTTTTTAGAAAGTAAAAACAAATTCTCAGAGCTCACAAATGTCTGTTGTTCCACAGAAAGTACTTATTCCGTTCTACCTCGCACTGAATGCATGCAGTAGCATTGCCATTGTCTTCACGAACAAAGTCATCTTTGAAAATCATGACTTCAAGGCCAGCACAACTGTCACAATGGTTCACTTTATTTTTACATTTATTGGTCTTCTCTTTTGTCTCGCCTTCAAAATGTTCGAGTTCAAGCGTATCGATGCGTACAAGGTGCTGCCATTGAGTGCGAGTTTCTGTGGATTTGTTGTTCTCACCAATATGTCCCTCGCGTACAATTCCGTGGGTTTTTACCAACTCATGAAAGTCCTGACAACCCCTCTACTTGTGCTAATGGAGACCGTCATCTACAAACAGACATTTTCCAGAAACATTAAACTCTCCCTCGGTATTGTCTGCGTGGGTGTGGCGATAGCAACCGTCACGGATAGTGAGGTGAATTTGACCGGAACCCTTATTGCCCTCTCCGCGCTCTTGGTGACCTGTCAGTACCAAATCTGGGTGGGCACGAAGCAGAAGGAGTTGGAGTGCGATTCGTGTCAACTCCTCTTTTATCAAGCGCCCATCTCCGCATTAATGCTCGTGCCTGTGGCGTATGTGACGGAAATGCGGGATATGATTATGCCATGCCAAGACACCGTTGTTGTGATCGTTATAAGTGGTCTTATTGCCTTTTTGGTGAATCTCTCAATTTTTCTCGTCATTGGTAAAACATCCCCTGTCACGTATAACGTGTTGGGACACTTTAAACTCTGTGTGATCCTCTCCCTCGGATTTCTCTTCTTTGGGAACCCAGTGAACGCGAAGAATCTGATGGGGGTGATGATTACACTCGTTGGGGTGTTTTGGTACACACACCTCAAGACTTCCACGCCGCGTAAGGCACCTGAGGAGGCCGCACTCAACGAAATGGAGGACAATAAGGGACGCGTGTAATCCAATTCGCATTCGTCTGTCTATGCGTTAAGTAAAACCATGAGACGCATAAAGAGACGAAAATGGAAAATCCAATAACAAACGTACACACACACACATATATATATATATATATATATATATAAATAAATATTGAAAAACAAAACCAAAGAAAGGGCGAATAAAAAAAAAAAAACGGAATCCGAAAGAGAGGAAATTATATACTAAAAAAAGAATAATGGAAAGATGCAGAGAAAGACGTGCCAGGAAGAGAGGGGGGATGAGAGTCGATTAGAAAGTGGTCGGAAAACGAAAACACACAACAAATATAACAAGCAAGCGGAATTCAAAGAAAAAGAAGAGGAACTACATGTAGGAACCAACCTTGTGTTCTACTCTTTCCAGAACAGAATTAATGAACCACGTACTCCTACATCCCGGAAATAGATATTTAAAGAAAGAAAAAATGAATAGTCAAAGTTGACGGTAACAAAAAAACAAAAGAAAAATAAAGCTCTTTTCATCACTAAGATTCAAACGTGATTGGAATTGTGCCCTTTTCCATTGTGTATGATTTTCTTTTTTGTTTCGCTTTCATATCTCATTCCGATACGACATTTTGAGTTTATGTTATACTCACTCTCTCTCTATCTCTCTCTCTCTTATTTTTCTTATTTTACTCTATGAGAGAAAATAACCCATTTTCGAATATATAAAAAAGAGTGCACAAGAAACTAAAAGCAAACAAAAGAATTAAGTGAAGAAAAAATCAATCAGAAAAGAAATACCGCAGTTCATGGACTTTGCACTCACTCTCTTAAAATGATTCGAAAAACAAAAGAAAAAAGAGACACGAGCAGAGCAAAAAAAAAAAAAACTTTGTGTATGCGCTTTTGTATCTAGTATTCTTGCTAAACTTTTTTTTTTTTTTTGCTTCCATCCTAAGCGCTTACTTTTGTAACGTAATTCTTTTTTTTGCTTCTCATTTTTTATTATTATTGTTCTTTCTTTTAGTGTTGAGATGATGCTGAGGTAGAGATGCACATAGACATCCAGAGATGATCGGGTACCCGTCACATGTATCCGCACATGCGGTAAGAGGTGCTTCTCGTTCTTCAATAAAGTCTACCGCATTGATGTTCCCAAATCCGATTGGATTCTTCTTTGTCGTTTTCCGGTCTTTTAATAGTTGTAGCAATAGTATTCCTTTTTTTTTTTTGCTCTCTTCTTACGCGCCTTCTTAGAAACAAACAAAAAAAAAAGATCGTGTAAAGAGTTATCGATCTGTTGCATGAATTTGTAAATTACTTTCTTTGCTGTTAAAACAACAGAAAAAGAAAAAGTCAAAGAGTGCATTATGTTTTTTTTTTGTTGTTGTTTGTATGCGATGCCCATTTTTTTTTTTTTTTCTTCTCACCTTCTCCCTCAAATTATTGTTCAAAAACTCCCCCTTGACGTATAAAACAAAGGAAAAAAAAAGAGGAAGGAACATTATCGATACAGTGTTTATTGATAAACAGATCTACAAACATAAATTATCTCTGTGCTTGTGTGCAATTGCTGCTGTGTACATCATGCGACGTGTGAGGAGTGCGGTTTCCCTTTCCACCACCTTTACGCACACACAGCCCACCGCATTGGGTGTGGCCTGCCGTTTGTATCGCACACCATTAGGCGGATCATACTTTGAGGAGCCCCTTCCCGCCTCACTTGGCGCCTCGCGTGCCAAAGGCGGTCTGAGCACGACGAACCTCTCCGCCAAACGCCGCCGAATGCGCCGTAAATTGGCTTTGCGCGTCCCAATCGACGCGGAGGGCATTCAAACCGCGATGCATCGACTCATAAAAGAGAACACCGAGAAAGGGAACGTGTCTCCCGCTCCCACACAGAATACGACACCAGCGGATGCTATTGTAGCCGTGCCAGGAATGCCAGAAGTGGCGAATGAGGCGCCGGCGGTGGTGCCGCGCAGTAACGTCACGGGTGACCGCCTCGATCGAATGGAGCGTTTGGTGTTGGAGGACTTTCACCAACGCGGCGCCAAACTCCCCGCCCTCGACCCCGTCGATTACGTCCACCCCACACATGACACGGCACATTCCACCCAGCAAAGGACAGGTCAGAGCGAACATGCGGCGCAACAGGAATTGCCGCGTCCGGCGGAGGAGAATCCACACTTTCCCATCGGGCCCACCGCAGCCATGGAAGAAGACATGTACCCCAATGGCAATCCATACGAGACGTGTGCTGTTTTGGGTGAGGCGTCGCATGCGGGCATCCTCTCAGATACGCATTCCCATACAAGTGGGAAGGAAAGGGCGAATGGGTTGGACAGAATGGGAAAAGGCGATGCGTCGATCCTTCCAATGCTGCGGGACATGAATTATTGGCACGATGCGGCGCCGCGTGCGCGGTTGCAGCAGCACTTGGATTACGCCAATGAAGCGGCGCGCCAGACTTTCCTCGCGGAGGGTGCCATGGACACATGTGACCCGCACTACGCCACCCAACGCGTACGAAAGGAGACCCTCCTCTACTTTCAAGCGCATCCCATGAATGAGATGATACAGGAACCCTTTGTACGCATTGTGCAAGGGCGAGGAGGGGGTAGTACGAGCCATAATGATGGTGCCGAGGAGGGATGGGGATCAAGTATAGATATCCATTCCCGTGCGAATAGTGAGACGAATACAAATGGGAATGGGGATGCAATGGATATTCCCATCGCGGCCGCACGGCGCATGGCGCGAGAAATGGGTGTGGATCTCATTCGTATCGGTGCCGTTCACACAGACCGTAGCGATCGACGTGTGGTGGCCCTCTGCGCGCTCGCCGATCACCGGGAGGAACTGCGCGATATGTTACGCTTCAAACTTCAGAAATTGGGTGTCCAACCGCCTCCCACACGTCCCCTTGTGGAGGTGGCGTTCCGTGGCGGCACCCATCCGCATGCGTTGCGCTTTAAGAGCGCCGGTGTGGCGCGTCACCTCCTGCGAGGGCATGTGGTGCGTTTGTGCCTCACAGACTTTGGCACCCCGCGCGAAGGGTTTCCGGCGCTGCGGGCGATGCTTCAACACGTGCACAGCGCGGCGGAGCGATTGAAGGCGTTTCACACCGCCGCCACACCACACGCCACGTATAATGAAATCACATGCGATCTCTTCCCATCCACGCCGCGATCGCTCAAGACGTGCATTCATCACCCCACCGATACCGAGCTGCAATCCGTGCGGGACCGGCGTATACTCGAGGACGAACGTGAAGTGTATTTTGATGATTGGCGCGAAAAGCCCACCGCGCGCGAGCGGCGACGGTATGAACAGCGCCTTGCCGACGGAACGGCGTGGGCCGACAAGGACGACGGTCTCTCACTGCGTCGACAGCGTGATATGAAGGTGATGCTCGGGTATCTGCCAAAGGGAAACCGCGAAATGTACGCGGCGAGAGGCGATGTGGATGTGCCCGCCCCATTTCGTGCGAGTCACCCGACCTCCGTGGAGAGGTGGTCTAATCCACAGGAGACAAACATGGAACAGGCGTGTCGGGGGGCGGCAGTGTTGGGCAAACGACACGCTATGAGTATTAGCGAAATGCATGACCGCGGTGAGACCGCCGATAACCCGAGTACGCTTGACCGGTTCTACTACCGCGTACAGGGACCGGCACTTGAGGTGGGCGAGTTAAAAGAGGCGTTTGGACTCAAACGGAATAGGAAAACACTACCACGCCTCGCGCACGGTTGGGCCACACTCGGTAAGTCCCAAACGCCAGAGGAAGAGCCATGGAAAGCGGCCAAGTAGGAGAGCCAAGACGAAGAAGAAGAAGGAGAGAGAGAGAGAGAGAGAGAGAGCTTTTGTTCACATGATTCATTACAAATGGAAACGTATTCTTATTGTTTTCCATTTTTTCTTTCATGTGTCGATGGGATTGCTGTTTTTGTATCCATTTGCATTTATACTACTTCCGTTGTTGCTTCTTACTTTTTTTTCTTTTTTTTTCCCATTTGTTGTTGTTGCTTTGACTGTATTGTGGATAGTGTACTCGCGATACATCTCTCGCAAGCAAACCCACTGCTATTTTCCTGTGTTTCAACAAAACAAAACAAAAAAGAGGTTTTTTTTTTTTTCGTGTGTTGTTTTTGTTAAGACACATCCCACCAACCATTCATCAACCCCATCATCATGTCTGCGTCGGATTCGGACAGTTTGTCGAGTTGTGGCAGTCAGCCGGTGCACGACACCGTCTACCCCGTCGGCGTGGAGACGGAGGTGCCCGGCACGGAGGGCGGACTGAAGAAGACGGTGCTCGTGGAAGGCACAGGCACACTGCCGGCGCATGGCTCCAAGGTGACCGTCCACTATGTTGGCACCCTTGAGTCGGACGGAAGCCAATTCGACAGCAGCCGTGACCGTGGGGAGTACTTTGAGTTCACCATTGGCCGCGGAGAGGTCATTAAGGGATGGGATAAAGGCGTGGCAACGATGCGCGTGGGGGAGAAGGCCATGCTGCGCTGCACCGCCGAGTACGCCTATGGAGCGGCTGGCAGTCCACCAAAGATTCCCCCCAACGCGACGCTCCTCTTCGAGGTGGAGCTCTTTGACTGGAGCAAGGAGGAGGACATCTCGCCCGCGAAGAATAAGACCATCATGAAGCACACCACCGCCGAGGGCGTGGATTATGAAAAACCGGGATATGAATCCACCATCACACTCGACCTCCGCGTCTACCAAGGAACCCAGGAGGATGGCAAACTCCTCGCCGAGCGCAGCGGATGGACGCTTGTGATTGGGGATGAACCCCTCCCGCCTTTCCTCGAGACGTGTTTGGCGACGATGCGCAAGAAGGAGGCGGCCGCCTTTCGCATCGCCGCGTCCACTGTGACGGCGTCCTTTGAGCCCTTCGGCATCGCGGCGGGCGAGCAGTTGACGTACACCGTTGAGTTGCATGAACTGCAAACCGTCAAGACATGGGAGTTCACGGGGCAGGCAAAGGTGGATGAGGGGCTGCGGCGCAAGGAGGAGGGAAACGATGCCCTCAAGCGCGGCGAGTTGGAGCGGGCGGAGCGGAAATACCGTCGCTCCCTCGAGTTTGTCGACTCCGACTACGGAATGGAGGATGAGGCGAAGACCAACTGCCACACCGCGCGCGTGGCGGTGCTGGGAAACCTGTCCCAAGTCCTCTTACAACAACAGAAGTTCAGCGAGGTGATGGAGAACTGCAAGCGCATCCTCGAACTCGAACCAACGAATCTCAAGGCACTCTTCCGTCGGGCACGGGCTGCCGACAGTCTACAGGAATGGGACGCCGCACGGGCAGACCTTGAGAAACTGCTGGAAATCGATCCAAACAATGCGGACGCGAAACTGTTGCTGCGCCGTGTGCATGATACACAGAAGGAGCACTTGAAGAAGCAACAAGCGCTGTACAAGAAGATGTTTGCCGCGTGAGGAGTACGCACACAGACAGAGAGAGAGGGAGAGAGAAAGAGAACAGAAGAGGAAATAAGAAGAAAACAGATGAGACTTGCCTCCAAGATGACTCTCTCGTCATCTTCTTCTTCGTTTGGCTGAACTGAACCATTTATTATTATTATTATTATTATTATTATTATTATTATTGCACACCACTGTTTTGTTTCTAAAGATCTATTAATATTATTTTTCAATTCTTTCTTACCCTCAGAAAAAAAAAAAAAAAAAAACTCTAACCATCTCGGTTTAGGGCTCTTTCTTTTATTTATTATTATTACATTCTGATGATGCAGGATTAAAGGGAAAAAAAAGAAGAGAGGATATTTGGAAAAAAAAAAAAGGATGAAGAAGATACTTGTTTTTTTTTTTCGTTATTTTGTCCTCTGTGGGCAAATTTTGTCTTCTTTTTTATTTTCCCGTGTATATATCTGCATTTACATATATTATATATGAAATATTCTCTTTGTTCGGATATATAGTTGTACATTTAGGTAAATGTATGATTTTCCCATTATGGAGTGTTTTACTTGCTAAAGAAAACATACAAAAACTTTATTCTCTCCTCATTAATGCTGTTCTTTTGTTGTTGCTATTTTTTTTTTCTTTCTCATCATTTTAATGTTTGCTCTTTTGTCCATGCAATGGACATTAGTTTATACATATTTGTATTTATACTGTTTGTATTACTAAGTTAGTAGTAGCAATACTAAAGGCTTGACGACATGGCGGAGGCGAGGTTTGCGGTTCGTCCAACAGCGGCACTTCATCATGTCGGCTTTGAGGTCGACACGAGCCGCAAACACGTTCAGATGAGCGTTGATCGCAATGGTCTCGTTTTATACGTTCCACATCCCTACTTCATTGCCAAGAGTGTTCGTCGCGCCTTTTGGCATGGTGTAGATAAGGTTCAGTTTGCCTTTTACCCTGTCCCACTCTCTGCGGTGACAGCGTTGGCGTTTGGTGTGTTTATTTGGGTTTTGCGCTCCCCGCCTAACTCCTGGCTGCGCAGCGGACCCGTCGTGCAGTGGCTTTGGAATCTGGACGAGTATAATCCCATTGCGCGTCGCATTGAACCGCGTTACCGCATTGCGGCTCTTTGCGCCAATGTGGCCATTGGTTGCGTTACCGCCTTCACCTCCCTGCAACGCATGGTGTTGCGTCAAATCCTTAAGTACAATGGATGGATCTATGAGCGTGGCAGGCCCAGTCGCAAAACGGTTCTATGGGCCTTTATCTTGCGCACCTTCTTCCTCAATAGTCTCAATAAGACGGAGGCGTACCAAAGCTGTTTGCCCGCCCAGCCGCTGCCAGATTTGCAAGGGACAGTCAAGCGCTTTCTCATCTCCGCCGAGCCGCTCTATGAGGTGAACTCGGAGGACTGGAAGCGTCTCTGCCGTCTTGCGGATGAATTCCTTAAGAATGAGGGCCCGCGGTTCCAGCGGTTTCTCACTCTCAAGTACATGTTTGCTGATAACTACATGACGGACTGGTGGCTCAAGTACGTGTACTTGGCGCAGCGGGAGTCGCTTTGCATTAACTCCAACTGGTTTGGTATGATGTTTGCCAAATATACTCCTACCACTCGCCCCGCCTCACGTGCGGCGGCACTTGTGTATAACCTCATTAAGGTAAAGAAACGCCTCGACAAGCGCACTTTCCCACCGCAGTTTGGTGGTCTCATTCCGCTTGACATGAATCAATACCGCTACGCCTTCAGCACCACACGCTTGCCTGGGCGTGAGATGGATGTCCTCATGCAGTATGAAGGATCCAAGCACATTGTGGTGCTGCACAAGGGCCGCTTCTACTGCCTCGAGGTGCTACACCCAAAGACAAACCGCCAACTCACCCCATACCAATTGGAGGCGGCGCTGGAGTCTATCCTCAACTCCGACGACGAGACGGACCCCGATGAGGCACTCATTCCCGCCCTCACCACTGCCCCTCGCGCGGAGTGGGCCGACATACGCGACACCCACTTCATCAACAATACATACAACGTAAAGCCCCTTCGCGTGGTGGAGGAGGCCATCTTTGTGCTGAGCCTCGATGAGGAGGTGCCCACAAACATGGATGAGGAGTCTATGCTGTACCTTTGCGGTAATGGACACAACCGGTGGGCGGATAAGAGCTTTAACGTCGTCGTCACCCCCGATGGGCGGTGTGGGGCGCATGTGGAGCATTCCTGGGGCGACGCCCTCACCTTGGCTCACGTGCTCGAACACTGTCAAGCCTCGGATGAGCACCGCGAGTACTACGCCGAGGATGGTCACGTTGTGCAACTCGAGGAGGACAAAGTCGCGCTGCGGGAGGAGAGGTTTAAGGTGTTCGTCCCGAGTCGTATTCGCTTCACCATTGACAAGGAGCTCCGCCGGCGGGTGGTGGCGGTGCAGGAGCACTACCTGACGCAAGTGCGGGATGTGGACATCACCATTTGCCGCTTCGCCGACTACGGCAAAAACCTCCCAAAGAAGATGCGCTGCAGCCCCGACGCGTGGGTGCAGATGGCGATGCAACTCGCCTACTTCCGCGATCAGAATCGCTTTGACCAGACCTACGAGGCCGCCTCCCTCCGGCAGTACCGAAAGGGACGCACGGAGACGATTCGGAGCGTCAGTGCGGAGAGTTGTGCTTTTGTGCGCGCCATGTGTGAGGCGTCGCCGGCCTCCACGCGACTTGAACTACTGCGTACGGCGTGTGATCGACATCAACGCACATCGCACGACGCCGTCGCCGGGCTCGGCGTGGATCGACACCTTTTTGCGCTCTACTGCATCAGCGCGGGGCGTGAGGAGGCGTCGGAGTTCCTTCAGGCCGCCCTTAAGCCAAAGTGGAAGCTCAGCACATCTCAGGTGCTGCCCCGACAGATGCCGGCGAAACTTCACGCAAAGGATGAGGCGCCGTTTGAGACGCCAAATGGAGGATTTGGGCCCGTCGCCGACAATGGCTATGGCATCTGCTACTGTATTTACGGGGAGGATTTGTTGTACTTCACCATTACATCCAAAAAGTCATGCAAGACGACATCCTCTACACGACTAAAGGAGAACATTATCACCGCACTGCGTGACATGGCTGCCTTGTCCAGTGCAAAATAAAAGAAAAGAGAAGACAAAAATTGGTAAAAAGAAAATTTGATAACGTGATGATGAGTGAGAGGGAAAAGAAATGTATATCGGATGTTAAACAAGAGAAGGAGACAAAATACATCAAAAAAGAAAAGGACAACAGCAACAGTAACAGTAACAAAAGAAAAGAAAAGGAACATGATGTGCTAAAGAAAGAAAGAAAGAAAAAGACAACAAGAATGGTAACATTAAAGAAAACCAAAAAACAAACAAAACAGAATCAATAAAAATATCAAAAGAACGAAAGAAAAATGGAGTATGAATATATTTGTATATATATATAGAGAGAGAGAGAGAGAGCAAAGAAAGACAAACGATGTGACTATAGCAAAAAAAGAAAAGAAAAAATGAATCCTTGTGCCGATTTTTTAATTTCTCTTTTCAAATTTTCTCCCTTTTTTATTGTCGCTCTCCGTACCTTTTATTTTATATTTTTATTCCTCGTTGTTGTTTACTTGAGTTTTACTCTCTCTCTCTCTCTCTCTCTCTCTCTCTCTCTCTCTCTCTGTATTCCTTTGTGGTTGGTATTATGTCTTTTCTTTTTTTATTTCCTTGATTTCCTTATTGGATTATTTGATATCCGTGTATGAGTGACAGTGTGTGTTTATGTATGGAAAAGAAATGTAAGCGCAAAGACGACCTTTTTCAAGAAAAACAAAATCAAAGGGTAAATGGGAGTACTGGAAAGAGAGGAAAAGTAAAAGAACGTCAGTAGAAAATGTTTTTTTTTGTTTCTTTTATTTTCTCTTCCACTCCAATCCATCCATTTCCTTTGTTGTTGTTGTTCCCATTTTTCTTATATATATATATATATGAACCCTTACATGAGTGCATGTATGTGGGTTTTCAATCCTCTTTATTGTTACTGTTATTTATTTTTCAGGTTTTCAATTTTATTATTATTATTATTTTGGATTTATCAATGGTTTTAGGGTTAGAGTTTGAGGCTGAAATGGAAACTGTGATGAAGAAAGTGTTAAGACACACTAAAGAAAGACAAATTTATGTGTAATCTGACTAGACGCCAATTGGCAAGCGTGACAAGACAAATAAATGCGCACACAAAAAGAGAAGACCAAAAAAAAAAAAAAACTGACGGCGATGAATTGTTAAAGGATGAGTGCTTTTTTTTTTTTTTCTTGTTGTTCTTTTCTTCATAAAGCATTCGCACAATGTGCGATCTGATAGACAATTCGGTTTTATTTCTAGAAAAGGAAATTTTTTTTTTTTGCTTTTCTTTTTGGTTTTGGTGTAGTGAAGCAATGAACCAACGATGTCTTTCTTTTTTTTCGTTTCCTTTTCGTTGTTCTTGCTGTCATTGCTGTTTTATAAATAAATAAATATATATATGTATAAACACAAAATCCCGCGTGTGACAAAGGATTACAATGTCCCTTTAAATGTCTTTCTTTTTCCTTTTCCCGCCAACCCCTCCGCTTCTCTCTCCTTTAGTATTTTAATTGTTTGACATAATTATATTTATATGATTTGGATGATGTAGTGTACCTGAACTTCCATCACTTCATTATTAGAGCGAACGTATCTGAGACTTTATCACTCACATAATCTCTTCTTTTTCCTTGGTATATTGTGACTTCTTTTTTATTTGTTTGTTTTACTCCATTTTCATTATGATGTGGGTTTTTTTTTGTTGTTGTTGTTCTTCTTCTTCACAATTACTATTATTGTTACTGTGATCAGTCATGTTTTCTGTGTGCCTCTTTGCCTAATTTTGCACTGCCTTTTTTTAATATGTTCGTGTTTTTTTTGTTGTTGTTGTTGTTGTTCTTCTGTATTTGTTGTATGTACGTAGACAAAGTATTGACATATTAGATAGTGTGAATAGAGGGCCTCCTCCTCTTTTGTTTTTATTTTTTTCCCTTTCCTCTCTTTGCCAAACAAACACACACTGCGCCAAATGACGTTTGTCGTCGATGACGAGGCAAAGGAGCATCAGCGTGAGGAGCGCCGCCGTCTCTCGCGTCAACAAATCATTGAACACATCAAAAAAAGTCTTTTATACACCCCATTTGACCTCAAGTGGATTCCCCACAGCGCCGCCGTAGCTGTGGTGGGGCAATACCCCAACAATGAAGGCGCCGCGGTCGTCTATGAGCTCTGCCAAGGAGAACTTCGCCCAAAGTGTGAGACCCGCACTCGACTCCCTATAAAGTGCTGCACCTTTGGACACAACGCCCCAAACGCGACGTCTGCCCTCACATTGTGCGTTGGCGACTTTGGCGGGGGCCTCTCCCTCTGGGATGTGGAACGCCTCGGGGAGGGCGGCAACGGGGGTGCGGAGGCGCCGCTGTTTCACGCCCCCCACGCCCACGCGTCGATTGTGAATGGTGTCGACGGCGCGCGGTTTGGGGGTCCGCCCGAGATGGTGAGTTGCGGTCGGGACGGCTGCGTGCGGGTTTGGGACGCGCGGCAAAGCGCAAAGCCCGTCATCGCCCTTCTCCCCGCCGACGCGGCGCGGGCGCGGGATTGCTGGGCGGCGCGTCTCGGAAACAGCTTTGACGCCGACGAACGCGCACTCGTCGCGGGGTATGATAACGGCGATGTGAAGCTCTTCGACCTCCGCACACAGCGCATGTTGCATGAGTTTAATGTGGGAAATGGGGCCTGCGATGTCGGCTTTGATCGGGCGGATGTGGCGATGAATAAGCTCCTCGTCGCCACACTGGAGGGGCGCGTGCGGGTGTATGACGTGCGCACCAAACACCCAACATTGGGGTACGCCTTTGTGGAGGAACGTGTTGGGGGGGGGACAATATGGTGCGCTCGGGCATTGCCACAAAACCGAGACGTGTTTATTTGTGGTGGTGGAGGGGAATTGACGCTCTGCGCGTATCAATACCCGCCGGATCGCACACTGCGGGATGCGGATGGGGTGGAAAAGGGTGTGGCGGGGTGTGTGGAGGAACTCAATAAGGCACGTGTGGGGGATCAGCCCATTCACGCCGTGGATTGGAATGCGGCAAAGGAAGGACTCCTCGCGTGCGCCTCGTTTGATCAAAGCATTCGTATTATGCTCGTCACGAAACTATCCCTTGTGCGGTAGCGGGGGAAGAACATTATTTCTATAGAGATTTATATATTCTTATATTTATATATTGATATATTAATATATATATATATATAAGCGAAAAAGAAAGGTAAAGAAATGGTAAAGGGGGTGGGTTGTTTTTTTTTCTTTTTTCGCTGGTGATATGATTGTGCGGCGCTTCCTCATGAAGAACGATTTGAGTGTAGTGAAATTGTTTGATTTGGTGTTGTGTTTTTCATTATTCTTATTTTTATTATTATTATTATTATTATGTAATAGACATGCACACAAATACGTATCCACAAGAGCCGCATTTCTTGTGTATTTGCCCATCTCTTTTTTTTCTTTCTTGCTTCTTTTGTCCTGCGTGTGTCTATGTGTTTGTGCGATAAAGTTGGATACGAATGCTTATGACAAAAAGAAAAAAAGGAATACTGGACTTTTTCCAGTTTGGGTGTAACATGTCTTAAAAGTATGTTTATGACTTGTATGTTTTATCTTTTTGGCTTAATGTGATTAATATTTTATTTGCATAGTCATCTTCCTTTACTTCTTTTCTTTTCATATTGTCACTATTATATGATTTATTTTTAGTTTGATTTCTCTTTTTTTTTCTTTTTCTTTTTTTTTTTTTACTTTCTCATATTGCACGTAGCTACGCGTGTATTTATATTTTGATATATATTTATTTATCCCTCACGGCACGATGACAAACGTGGAGTTACGCACAAAGACCATAAAAGATGGCCTTTCCGCCGAGGAACTCTTTCACGGGGATGGTTTGACATACAACGACTTCATCATTCTCCCCGGATTCATTGACTTTGGGGCGAGTGAGGTGAATGTGTCGGGTCAATTCACCAAAAAGATCCGTTTGCACATCCCCGCCGTCTCCTCCCCGATGGACACGGTGACGGAGAGCGATATGGCGCGCGCCATGGCCTTAATGGGCGGCATTGGTGTCATACACAACAACTGCACCATCCAACGCCAGGTACAAATGGTGCGGAGTGTGAAGATATACCGCAATGGATTTATTATGCGTCCCAAATCGGTCTCCCCGGATGTCCCCATCTCCGCCATTCACGGCATCAACGCGGATAAAGGCATCAGCGGTATTCTAGTCACCGACACCGGCCGCCATGATGGCAAACTCCTCGGCATCGTCTGCTCCAAAGATATTGACTTCGTGAAGGACAAATCGACACCGGTCGCACAAGTCATGACGCGCCGCGAGCGCATGACGGTGGAGCGGCACCCAATCAAACTCCGTGAGGCGATGGATGTGCTCAACCGCAGCCGTCACGGTTACCTCCCCGTGTTGAACGACCGGGAGGAGGTGGTATGTCTGTGCTCGCGCCGCGACGCGATGCGGGCGCGCGTGTACCCAAACAGCAGTCTCGACCGCGGCGGTCACCTCCTCTGCGCGGCCGCCACGAGCACGCGGGAGGAGGACAAGGCGCGCGTCAAGGCCCTCGCCGAGGCCGGCGCCGATGTCCTCGTGCTCGACAGCTCGCAGGGAAACACGGTGTACCAAGTCGCGTTTATTAAATGGGTCAAGGCGAGCTTTCCGCGGCTTGAGGTGGTCGCGGGGAATGTGGTGACGCAGGATCAGGCCAAGAACCTCATCGACGCCGGCGCCGACGCGCTGCGGGTGGGGATGGGGAGCGGAAGTATTTGCATTACACAGGAAATCCTCGCGTGTGGGCGGCCACAGGCGACGGCGGTGTACAAGGTCGCGCGTTACGCCGCCTCCCGCGGGGTGCCATGCGTCGCCGATGGGGGATTGCGAAGTGTGGGGGATATCTGCAAGGCGTTGGCGGTTGGCGCGAGTACGGTTATGCTCGGGTCTATGCTTTCGGGTACATCGGAGACGCCGGGGGATTACTTCTTTAAGGATGGACTCCGATTGAAGGCGTACCGAGGTATGGGAAGTATTGAGGCCATGTCACAGGGAAATGAATCGGGTAAACGGTACCTCTCCGAGAAGGAGGAGGTGCAGGTCGCACAAGGGGTCTCTGGTACGGTGCTCGATAAGGGATCCGTGCTTAAACTCATTGCGTATGTGCATAAGGGACTCCAACAATCCGCACAGGATATCGGGGAGATCAGTTTTGACACGGTGCGGGAGAAGATGTATGAGGGACAGGTGTTGTTTAACAAGCGAACCCCAACCGCCCAGTCGGAGGGGGGCGTCCACTCCCTCCACTCATACGAAAAGAGACTCTTCTCATCTAAGATGTAAGGAGAGAGAAGCAAGGAAATAATAATAATAATAATGTTTTTTGTTTTTTTTGTTGAGAAAAACAAAGGTCAAAAAGAACAGTTACAAAAAGATATATATATATATATATATATATATATTGAGGGAATGGAGAAGAGAAATCGGAAGAAATAAAGAATGAATAACAGCATAACGCAACGAAACAGGATATATATATATATATATATCATGGTGAAAGGTAGAAGGAAAAAAAAAGAAAAAACTCCCCATTCCCTCAAAAAAAAAAAAAGAAGTTGAGAATTCAGATATGGTGTTCTCACTGTTTCACATATATATCATTTTTGTGTGACTGCTTCTATGTACTTTGTCTTTGCCGTTAAGTAAGTGTGAATACTTCTGCAATGCAAGTGTTACTGAATTGAAAAATATCTCAAGTGAAATCTACTAATACGAAACAAGACAACAACAACAAAGTAAAAGAGAAAAAATATTAATATATAAGAGGTTTTATTATTTTTGGATTTTATTCGAAATGCAGTGAACCAACCAAACAAAAAGTTTACACACGGAGGAGATGACTAGAAATAACATAAATCAACAAAGAAGTAGAAAAAAGAAGATTTTTTGCTTTTCTTTCTTTAGCCCGTCTTTTTTCGCTCACATTGTAATGAAAGCGTTCGGAGGCCCTAAAGAAAGGCGCAATATTTTAAAAGGGAGAAAGGCATGTGGAGTGAATGTGTCTCTCTCTCTCTCTCTCTCTCTCTCTCTTTGTGTGTGTGTAATTCACCCAAGTGAGTAGAGATTGATTAGGAAACAAGCATAAAAGCCGCCACAAGAAACAATAGGCAACGACAAGGAGAGAAGAAAAAGAAAGGGAAGAAAATAACATGTTTCATGCATCTTTTTACTGTATTTTATCTCTCCTTTTGCGTGTGCACCTTGGTTTGATTTGGTCATGGAAGTACGTAATGGCCTCTTTACACTTTGTGACCAAATACTTGTTTCTGGAATTTTGTTCTGTTCAACTAATAAAGTGAAATGAGTTTGCACTCCCATACACACAATATTTATTTATATATGTGCATGTGTGTGTTTATGTGTGCAGCTTTATGTCTATCCATGTCACCTTTTTTATTATTGTTATGGAGGTTAGACATTATTATTATTATTACTGTTTTTTTTTTTCATCATTATTCACCGTGTTATCGTCAAAGTTCTCTTATTATTATTATTCCTATTATTTTCTTTCCTGTTCCTTCTTTTCACACGCACACACATATATGCCCAAATTATTCATTTACAAATCATTGTTATTTTTAACATGTATATTCCCACCTCTTAGCAAATATTATATTTACCAGTAACGGTTTATTACATTGTATAGGTATTGTTCCTCTCCCTATCGACGCGTATGGATCCATTGAGTCGCTCCCCGGAGGAGACGGGTTCGGCCCGCCCCGCCTCCTTCTATCGCGGCTTCTTCGACGCGCAGCAGCGCCGCCCCGTGCGCAACGCGGACCCCACACTCGGCCAATCCCTCGCTAGTGCCCTCCTCGCCGCCCTTCCCTTCGCGGCGATCGGCTTTTTCCTCCTCCGCCGCCGCGCCCGCGTGCCCGCGCCCGGCGCACCCCACACCCCCTCCGGCGGCTTCATGTCGGGAGTGATGGAGGAAATGCAAAAACACCTCAACCCCCTCCCATCCCGCGACTTTCGCGTGGAGGTGCGGGACACGAGCTTTGCCGACGTCATTGGTCTCCCTGAGGCCGTCGCGGAGGTGCGGCAGTACGTCCAGTTCCTGCGCGCCCCCACGCACTTCACCCGACTCGGCGCGCGGCTGCCCAAAGGCTGTCTCCTCACCGGCGCGCCGGGAACGGGCAAGACGCTCCTCGCCCGCGCCGTCGCCGGGGAGGCGGGGGTCGCCTTCTTCGCGTGCAGCGGGGCGGACTTCGTGGAGGTCTACGCCGGCTCCGGCCCCCGTCGGGTGCGGGAGCTCTTCGCCGCCGCCCGCGCCGCCGCCCCGTCGGTCGTCTTTGTCGACGAGATGGACGCCATCGGCGCGCGCGGGGGGGGCGGCGGCGTCGCCGGCGAGGAGAACCGCACCATCAACCAACTCCTCGCCGAGCTCGACGGGATGCGTGGGGAGACGCCGGTGGTGGTGTTGGCCGCCACGAACTTCCCCGACCGGCTGGACGCGGCGTTGCTGCGCGCCGGGCGGTTTGACCGACGCGTGGAGTTGCCCCTCCCGGACGCGGCCGCGCGCGCCGACCTCTTCGCGCACTTTCTGCGCCGCACCGTGCACACCGGTGGGGAGGCGGCGGCGGCGCAACTGGCGGCGCACACCGCCGGCGTCTCCCCCGCCACGATTGCGGCGGTGGTGAATGAGGCCGCCCTCTCCGCCGCGCTGCGTGGGGCCGCGGCGGTCGACACGGCGGCGCTCCATTCCGCCGTCGACGACGTCCTCGTTGGGCGGCGGCGGCGGCGGCGGCGGACGGGCACGGCGCGCGCGGCCTGGCGCGAGGGCGGGCGCGGAATGGTCGCGTGGCTTCTTCCCTCGCAGCCGCGCGTGCTGAAGGTGTCCATCGCCGCGCGCGGGGCGCACCACGCGGGTTTTACGCGACAGAGCGGACGCGAGGCGCTCGACACGCGCACCGCCCAAACACTCTTTACGGACCTCTGCGTCGCCGTCGCCGGACGCGTGGCGGAGGGGACGCGGTACCCCACACACACCAGCGCCGACGCCGAGGACTGCCAAGGCGCAACGGATATCGCTATGCGGCAGTTCCTCGCGTTTGGCATGTCACGGCGCGTGGGGCTCCTCGCGTTTGAGCCGCAACGCCTCACGGAGGGACGCGAGGCGCAACGACACAGTGAGGAAACACAAAAGGCGGCTGAAACGGAGGCCAAGCGGCTCCTCGCCGTGGCGGAGGCCTTTACACGGGAATTGCTGCGCACACACGAGGAGACCCTCCACCGCCTCGCCGCGGAGCTCGAGAAGCGGGAGGAACTCTCTCCGGAGGATCTCACGGAACTCATTGGGCCAAGTGGCACCGCCACACTCTCCGCGAGCGCACAACAGGCACTGGAGGCGTTTGTGCAGAAGGCGGAGGAAACAAAACTGGTGTGAAGGCGCAAAAACCCCCCCCCCCCAAAAAAAAAAAAAAAATGGCGTCTGTGGGGGGAGAGGGAAAGGAAATCAAGGACAGGACGAAAAGGGAAAAAAAAAAGAGGAAGGAGGAATAGTGGAGAAGACTGTAAAGAAGGAAAAAGAGGGGAAAGGAAGGTATGTTATGATGTGCTTGCTTGAGTGAGTGAGATTTTTGCTTGTTTGTTTCAGTTTGAAGAAGGGGACGTGAAGAAAGCAAACAAAAACGAGAGAGCGACTCAAAAAGAAAGAGAAAAAGAAAAAAGGAATATTGAGAACTGTTGAACCAATACATGATGACAAAAAGGAAGAGGAAAGAGAATGAAATTCAAATACATCCACTATGCCTTCACAAGTGACATTTTTTTTATATATTATTTTTATCTACCTGATAATTTATTTACAATGTAATATGTATAACTTCTCTCATTGGATTCACCTCGTGCTTACTCTGTGCCTTTTTGTGGCTTTGCGTGGCGCATTTCCGTATGACCTCCTCCTTCCCCCTTCCCCCTTTTTTTTTCATGTTTTTTTTTTGTTTTTCCACAATATACGAACGTATACGTATACATAAATGTGTGTTGTATTTCCTATGTAGGTTTACCTTGTAGGATGCATGTGTGTGGGTGATGGGTGATGTGTTTGACTTTGCAGAGCGCCATTTGCTTTGCCGCGCCCCCCGCAGCTGTGTGTGGCGTGTGCGCCGCGCCTCCTTGTGGTTGGCGTTGAAAGAGGAACGCTTCTTTACCCCCGACGAGGCCTCCACCGCGGCATCCTCCCTCTATGCGTTGGCTGCGCTCGACTCCCCTTTTCTGCTACACCACACATCCATCACCGTGGACGGCACTCTCCTCACGACGCTGTCGGAATGGATGGATGGGGATCTCCGTCTCGTGTTGCGCGCGGGGCCATTGCCGGAGTACGCCTTACGTGCGGTGGCGCTTTTGTTACTCCGCGGACTCTCCGCCCTGCACCGCCTTGGCCGCGCGCATGGCGATGTGAGTCCATCCAATGTACTCCTTCGACGCGCCGATGGGGCGGTGAAGTTGGGCGATCTCGCCGTCGGTTCGGTTGGCACCGCCTGGTACAGCCCGCGGGAGGCGCTCGGCCTGTCCGACGCGTTGGCCGTCTGTGGGCGGAGCGGGGATGTGTGGTCCGCGTCCATTGTGCTGCGCGAGGCGGCCGGCGGCGGACACCCTTTTGCGCCCGACAGTGTGCGCACCGACGGGGACGTTTGGCGGCTGCTCGAGCTGCTCGAGACGGCGCGAAGGGATGGAAAGGGGCCAAAGCCACTCCATGGTGTCAGCCGCGCATTCGAGGCGTTTCTCGGGGAGGCCATGCGATGGGAACCGGCGGAGCGGCCGGATGTGGAGAGGTGGTTGCGCCATGAATGGCTTCAAGGGATGCGAGTGGAGACGGCACAGGCGGAGGTGCGAAAACTGATGTGCCGCATTGACGTGAATGTACACCATGGATGCGAAAAAGGTGGGGGTGGGGGATGTGCGTGGTTGAAAAGCTCTACATAAACTCACACACACACACACTTCTCTCGTTGTATACTTAAATATGTGTGTATATTTTCGCCTCACTAGGAAGAAAAACGAAGAGGAGAGAAGAATGTGACTCTCTTGGGGAACACACGCTCACACCATCAGTGCGTGCACATGGACTGCTTATAAAGGAGAGACAATTTGTGGTCATAAACCTCACGTCCATGTTAAAAGAAGGAAGACTCAACGTTCCCTCCCATGTGCAGGAAAACCAATTTGACTAACAAAAAGAATGTTAGTGGTGGTTGGGTGAGTTAAAAATTAACACAGAAACTTTTTTGAAAAAATGCAAAAAGCGATTCATCTTTTTGTTGTTGTTTGGTTGTTTCTTTTGCTTGCGAGTGTGTGGGTCGGTGCTGTTTTTTTTTTTTTTTTCGCGTTTGTAACTTTTTGGTGATTACGCTTTTATGTCGATAATAATAATTTGAGGCCACCAAAAAAAAACAAAAAAGCTACTCGAATAATGGAAAAGAATGATAGAATGCGATACGCTTTGGCCAAAACGGTACAACTAAGGAATAAGTGTTTCCTTATTATTATTATTTCACTATGTAGGTATACGGATTCAATTTTTTCTTCCGCATTTGGCTTTCGTTTATATGTGTGTGTGTGTGTTCCTCACATAATGGAATATCGTGTCTTGTTTTTAAGATTGTTCACCATCTCGTTGTCGTTGCACATAGGGGAGGAATCAAAGGTAATTGAGCCAAAAGACGGAACAGTAAAAAATAAATAAAACCCAAAAATAGTAAGGGAACAAACAAACAACAACAATAACAACAACAACAAAAAAACACCAGAATGACGATGCGTATGGTCGTAAACGCCGGTGGGCAGCGGTTCGAGACGCTTCTCACGACGCTGCAACGTTACCCAGAGACGCCATTCGCTAAATTGTTCCTCACACCCAAAACCCCTTCCCGTTTCCAACGCAGAAATCGTGAGTTCTTCCTTGATGTGAGCCCAAAGGTCTTTGAGACAGTCCTTAGCTTCCTGCGGACGGAACGATTGAGTCTTCCCACGAGTGATGAGCAAACTCGAGCGGAAGTTGTGCATTACATGAAAGAATGGGGTCTCATGGAACACGCGTTTCCATCCACCCCGGAAGAAGGCGGCAACACTCCCGTCACGGAAGCTGTTGAACTACCCGATGTGTGTGTGGTGCAGCTCTGCGATCACATGCAACACGATCAAGGGGTGAAGCGACACGCCCTCACCATCACATACGGAGCGGATGGCTTCAGACTGCGAGGACTAACCCAACGCATACGCCATGACCTGGAGGGGCAACTCTCCTCCACATATTGGCAATGCTATCAAACCAATGAACGGGCCGCTTTTTTTGTGACGACAAAGATTGCTAATGGAACAGCAGATCTTTTAACCACATCTGTCACCCAACAGGTCATTGAGCACACTGAAGGTATGGGGTATGCTTTGGTCTCGTCGTACGTGACATTAAGCCCCGATGTTGTACACACGAGTGTGCGTATGCTTATACATAACTTCACATTTAGGCGAACACGGCAGTCCGTTTTGGAGGTGGACGATGCATTGGCCCTCATGGATGGAAACGACAAGGAAATCGAGACATATGAGAACATCCCTATGCGTAACGTAGGCCCACAAAAGCGGTTCTCAACGTGGGAGGATAATGAAACAGTGCCTCCAGAGAATTCACGTGCAGCCAACATTTGGTCTAATTGACGATGCGTGTTCGCCCAGACACTCATAACGATTTTAGTTCTTACAGAATTACACGACTTCCCCCTCTCTCTCTCTCTTTTTTTTTTTTGTTCAACTCTCATGTGGTAACAAAAAAAGAAAATAATATGCAAGAGCCTGATTTTGTTTTTTTTGCCATTTCTTTGTTTATTATATTTTCCCATAATGTGTTCTATTATTATTGTTGATGTTAGTTTTTGCTTGTCATTATTTTTTTTTTCTCTTTTTCCGAGACAGTGTCTACTTTTCTAAATTTTCTCATGTAACAATAGATTTCACATACCTAAAATGAAAAAAAAAATAAAACTATTTTTTAGCATGTCTAAAAAAGGTTATGGAAGAACAATTTCCCCACTGACTTTGTTTCTTTTTTCTTTTTATTCAATCGTCTAAGGCGCAACGTACCGAATTTCAAGTGATGCGAAGTGCATTAAGATCGGAACTCATCCCAAAATTGCTTTCTGCACATGCTCGTACTGTCAAAGACAGTAAATCGGAACCGTTTTGAATGGGAAAGATCTTTTTTTTTTTTTTTCTCTTCACAAAAAAAAAAAAAAAAATTCTTCATGCTCAACGGGGGAAAGAGAGAAAGAGGAACGTACGGGGTTCAACTTACTGAATCTATGAAAAAGTAAAGTACATATCAAATTTTTATCGTATCATTTTCTAATTTTTATTTTTTCTCTGCGCCATGCTTTTCCATTTGAGAAATGATATGAAGCCAAACCTATTTCGCAGCCTCCTCGCTGGCGTAGCATGAACGGAGCCACCCATTTAGTTGCAGGACAACCCTTGTATGGATGTTGGTTCGTGCGTCGCATTTGAAGATGGAAAGGGCCATATGCACCCAGCGCTTGGCTCAATGAACACTCCACAATGGAGCAAGGTGTTGGAGAAAGCGGTCAGAGAGGAAAGCGATGGGGAGAAAGCCGTTGCCCAGGGCACCCCAGGCACTGGCAAGAGCTTTCTAGGCTCGAAGTTTATTTAACTGGTTCTTCGCAATAGGAAGGAGTTGGGAATCGGTCCTATTGTTGCGACCTCGCGCGCCCATAATGCACTTTAAAGCGTGTTTAAAGATTTGACGCCATTGGCGGAAAAATACAAGGTGAAGGTTGGACTCCTTGGAAAACCAAAAGGTGATTTTTTCCTACCAATAAATCGCTTGATGGCGCTAGCTGGTTCGCGTTGGGGGGTGGTAAAAAGGACGAAGCGAACAGAGAAGCAAAAGTTAAGCTTGGCTTGAAGAAAGTATTGAATATGTGTGAAAAGAGAGAGAGTCTCTGATATACGCTTCCAAAGCCCTCAGCCTTACAGCTAGCCATTTGGTTCCTACGCCCGCAGGGGCGCATTTACGCCGTTGGAGAAGGCGGCGGCGCAATGGAGGAGGGAAGGGGTCCCGGATGCAGGGTTGTGGTCGGAGGTCGAAGCCACGCCCTTCGAAGGGACAATGCCTTTGCCGGCATTATTCTTGAAGAAGGTGCAGCACCAAGGCGGCCCTCAGCATCGCCACAGTTATTCTAAAATACAGTATCAAATAACAAAATATTCTTTGCTTTCAAAATATTACTTTTCTTATTGTTTTGTTACGTTGCGAATTGCTCTAAAGTTGCGGTTGATAAGGGTTATATTATTGATCTTAAGAACGCAATATTTTGCTTTTAGTGGGTTTCTTAATTACCTCTGAGTTTAGATCGTAACAAAAAAAAATTCTTTAGCACTGCATGCTCTAATTTTTCAGTTTTTTGTTCGTTTTTTGGTCGCCTCGATGGGGCATGTTTAAATCATATATGTCATTGCGATGCTCCTTGGGATTTTCTCCTCTCACTGCGTTTCGCCATTCTTGTAGCAGCATGTTGATTTACTTTTCGGGCGAGTTATCATCTGCACTTTTTGAATGATTAGACCTTTTTTCTTTCCCACAACGGATGGCAAAAACAACTCCCACACGCCCCTTCTGTAAATGCAATGCGGCGAAGGTGGGCACCAGTTTGCCCAAAATTACCCCACGGAGCGCAAGAAAAGAACACATTAGGTTTTGAAAATGTGACATATCAATTGCGCGGCGCTGTCCGTTAACGTTCCGCGGCGCGCGCCTGTAGAACAACACGTTGTCTTTACAAAACCGTCGCAACGTTAATTGAATTTCTTAGTATGCGCGCTGCTTCTCCCGTTGTTTCTTCTAATGCGGTTGACGGCGCGCGCTGTATTCCCACGCGCTTCCTAACTACTTAAAAAATAGAAGGGGCACGGATGCGCCAGCAATTGTCCGCACGACGTTTGTTAAGGGGCGGCCTCGCCATTTCGTTGCGCCAGATTTGTGGCGCGGCGGCCGGCAATTAAGGCGCGGCGCAGCTCATTTTTTTAGGAGCTTTTGAAAAGATTGTAAACTGAGGAAAGGCCGCTTGCTCATCACCTGGCCCCAACCTTTTATCCCCTTTTTTCTCCTTCCCTGTCCTTTTTCAATCTATAACAGAAGGGGCGCGCAGATATCAAAAAGGGGGTCTTCCCAAATAGAAACTTTTTATTTCACCACCCCACCCGCCCCCTAGATTCCCTCCTCGCGGGGGGTTCTTCAGGGCAGGAAGGCCCCTTAGAGTTGCCACTTTGTAAGTTTTTGATTGTGCAATTTTCACTTTTTCTTACTATAAAAGTTACTGTTTTTTGTTGGTTCATAGGTGTGGGTTTTTGATGCGGCCGTTCTATGAAAGGATTCGGGATGCATTTGGTTTTTTCCCCCTTTTTGCCCCTTTATTCTTTTAGGATTATGGGAAGGGCGGCGCCGGCCAATTCGAATAGTGGATATTCCGTTTGGTGTTAGCTTCGCGCTTTCCCTTTTCCCCCGCGCGGGATGTTATTATTTTTAATTTGTTTCCAGCCCGGCGAAAAGATGCGGTGGCTCGTGTGACGGCGCGGCGCGCTTTTTTTTTTCTTTTTCGGCACCGCCGCTTTTTCCATACTTCCCGAAACGCCTTTCGCTTTGCCAAAAAAAAAAGAGAATTTAAAGCAGAAATAGGGGCGACGCGCCGCCCTTTGGATGCGGCATGGGTTGCGTACCCCGTTGGGTGCTATTTTTCCGCGCGGGCAATGCGTGGGGCGCGCCGTTGGCCCGGCGATTTCGCCCGCATAGCAAAGGGTTTCGCGCACCCACGCCCAAACATTTGAAAACGCACACAAACAACGATCGCAAAAAAAAAGCGCTTTTTTTTATTAGTCTGCGCTTCCCGCTTTCGGTAAAGCGGGCGGTTTTGCCGGCCGTTTCGGCGAACAAAAAGCGAGTCTAAACGCTAAGTGGCCGGATGCCGCCCCTTCCTTTCCGCAAAGGCGCCGTCCCACGAGCCAAGCGCGCCGTCCGCCCAGAAAAGGGGGCGAACGGCGAGACGACCCGGTTTTATTCCGGGGCGGCGTTTGGATCTAAAAGATTTTCTTCGCTATGCTTTGGTGGTTTGTCGTTTGGGGGGGCCGGCGGGCGCTCGGGGTGGCAATTTCCGCGCCGTGATCGAAGAAATTGGAGGTAAATTATTTTTAAACGTTTGGTGGGTCATCGCCGGACGGCGATTATTCCAAGCATTTTCGAGTCACCATACCCAAGTGGTTACGGGGACTGACTCGAAATCAGTTGTGATCTCGCGCGCAGGTTCGAATCCTGCTGGTGACGTTTTTTCAAAATCACGACAGGAAAAAAAAGTGTGTTTCTTCTTTTTTTGGAAGAGAAAAAAACGATCCTTCCGGCCGGAATCGAACCAGCGACCCTGCGGTAACTGCTTTGTATCTACAGCCGCATGCTCTACCAATTGAGCTACAGAAGGCTGAGCGTGCCATAATATTACGGCGGTCTAAATTATTCACTTGATAATCATAGAAAAAACAAAAAGATCAAATATTCCTTTTTTAAAAAGTACATATTTTTCTCTTCCTATTTCTATTCGACGTATATGAAAAGTCCTGATATCACGCATGTTCCGCTCATCGCAATGTTTCTTTTTGCATAAAGTGTCGTGTCCATGGTTTATCTTTTTTCACCAATCCGCGTATATAAAATGTGAGTAACGAGACGTTTAAAAACATTCTTATCGTATTGAAATCTAAATTACTCAGTCGGGGTTTCACTCTAGTTCAAAAAAATTAAAAATAAAAAGGGAATAAACCACGAGAAAAAGAAGAAAAGAATAAGAGTTAGATCAAATAAATTAAAGCAAAAATGAGTTTTGTCAACATCAGAGTCACAGACAAAAACAACAATAAAAAAAATGAAAACAACATTTAGGTAAACACAAAGTGAGACAAAATATTTTTAAAAAACGAAAGAGATCAGTGTGACAAAAACACACTTCGGAGAAATGTCAAGAATGACAGTTCCAGACTACATAAATAGCTTCATTTAGCTAGACAAATAAAATTATTATGTCTTTTTTTTTGTTTTTTTTCTGGTCAAAATTGAAATGTTTCCTATGTATAAATATAATTTTTTTTTCCATTCATTATTTCGTCGTTGTCTTTCTTGCCTCAACAAGCATATGTGTATAAATAAATACATATATGTATAATTCTCTTTTTGGTAAACCAAAAAAAAAAAACTTTTTTTTCGCTTAAAGGCATACTCATTTTTAAATAATCTTTCTTCTTCTTTAAAAAAAATATTTTTTTTTGCCATGCTGACAAGCAGCATTTTCTTCATCCAGGTAGGAAAATCAGTTTGGTAGACAAATTCTTGAGAGACAACAAAAAAGAAAAAAAAAAGAAATGAAAAAAAAAATGGAAATACTCGTAAGTATTGATTAATTCAAGGGTGATTCTTTTTTACCATCTTCCTCATTTTATATAGGACTTATAGAGATTAATGCAAGAAGAAAAATCACCAATATGTTCGTTCCAATCCGACTGTTCCATGGATATGCCACGTAGTCAGCCTTAGATTTGTTATCATTTTCAGGCTGGGTACCTGATTCTGTGTTAGCACCTGCTGCTTTCTGGTTTGTCGGTTTTTCCATATCTGTTCCCTCGTTCCTTTCCCCTTGGTTTTGTGTGGGGTTCTTTGCAGTTTCGGCGTTCTTAGCGGTTTCGGGGTTCTTTGCAGTTTCGGGATTCTGTTCAGTCTTGGGGTTCTGTGCAGTTTCGGGGTTCTTTGCAGTTTCGGGGTTCTTTGCAGTTTTGGGGTTCTTTGCAGTTTCGGGATTCTGTGCAGTTTCGGGATTCTGTGCAGTTGTGGTGTTCTTTGCAGTTTCACCATTCGCTTGTGCTCCGGGTGTCTTTTCGGGAGGTTGGTTTTGCGGACCCACAGGAGGCTGCTGTGACGCCCCTCCTTCAGTATTCGTTTTCGGATCCACGGAACCACCTTGCGATCCGTCAGTATTCGGAGTCAAGTTCGGAGGAGTCATTTGTGTTCCACCTCCGGGTTGTTGTGTCGGGGAACCATGATTTTGTCCAGAGTTCTGTTCTGGAGTCTGGTCAGGAGCTTTTACAGGGGTCTTTGGAGTTCGCCCACGATATGGTACAGGAAGTCTTGAAGGAGTACTCGGTCTGAATTGCGGCTTCAAATACGGAGGATTAGATTTATATCCTGACCCTCCAGTAAGGGGGCAGTTATAGTTTGGAGGCGGCAGTAAATCTGTCATACCACCTGCGCTAGGCTCACAGGTATTCCCACTGCCTCCGTCTCCAACATTGCTCTCGCTTGGCTTAATAATAGTAATCTCTCTCTTTTCTGGGCAGGCATCAGTGAGCGATGGGCACTCAATATATCCACTTGTAAAATCCCCTTTTGGCTTAACCCTACCGCCTTGTGGACACTCGTACCATGTGTCATCATCTTCGTAGCGAATAGAAACTTTTTCACCTTCACATTTAACTTCGGCACAAACATCACCGGGTTCATAATCATACATGACGAGATCAGTCCCTTTGAGGCACATGGAGGAAGGCCCAAAACGATTCCCGGAGATGCCTTGTCCATTATGACACATACCATTCATAGGGGCATGAACGACGGGGCAGAAATCCGTAAGCATGACTTGCCTTCCTCCAATTTTAGGGTTATCAAAGTATTGATACTTTTGTGGTAAATCTTGCGTATATTGGGCCATTTGACACCTTCCAATACCCTGACGGTCTGTGGTACACATCAGCTTATCCGTGTGCTCTGAACAAAACATGGAAGGGTACATGGAGACCCCGGCTCGTACACATGGCTGCGAAAAAAATTGGCATCCAGCAAGGTGACCCCAATCCATGTGCTCTTGTTTCTCCCAAATGGCCCTGTAAAATCCAAGATCTTCAAATAAAGCCATAGTTAAAGCTGTATAATAACTCCCATACGTACTCATACCGGACATGAGCTCATCCTTGGCATTACGCCGCTCCCAGTGTGAATGGGCGGTTCCCGGCCCCCCCTCATCCTCCAGCTCCATACCCACAAGGGAAGAACAATCAAAGTGCTGCCTCGCCACTTCAACCGTGTTCTTTGTATCCACTACATCCCTTTCGGTGTTACGAATAGTTTTCTTTTGGAATAGTCTCATTTCAAGCATCGTTAGAATATCAAAACCCATGGCATGTGCAATTTCATGT
>JASANV010001420.1:0-48891 GCA_030849715.1 Trypanosoma mega | reverse complement strand
ATTCTCGATGGGAGGTTGTGTGGACTCCGCCTTTGCACCGGCGATGAGTCGAGGCTCGCTCTGGCTCACGGTGATCTCATTTGCCTTGGTGTTCGCGTTTTCAACGTTATTTGTGTAAAGCTAATAATGACCTAAGAAAGTTTTTTTTTTTCTTGCTCCTTGTCCCCCTTTTCTTTTTTGAATGTGCTCTAATGCTTCTCTTGACAAAGAGATACTCCTATTAAAGTCTTCACTTTATCAAGGAAATATTTTGTTTTATTGAATATTTTCAATACCCCATGCGTGGATGTGAATTCTATTTTTTAGCAATGGGTTAAGGGAAAAACGAAATTTCAAGGCATATTTTTTGTTTTTGTTTTCTATGAAATTCGTACTTTTTTTTGTTCTCTGTTTGTTTGTTTTTTTTGTTATGTGATAATTATTCCTTTATTGCTCCTATCTTTCCCGAAAAGGGATATGGCAGTAAGACAACATTCTTATTTTTCTTTGATTTTTTTTTTTGCCTTCTATGTAACAAAAAGATCATACGTTTTTTTTTGTTTTTGTTTTTTTTATGTGCATATAAGGTTCTGATAAGATGTGTTGAGAGAGGGCACATAAGTGACAACAACTAACGAATGATCTTATTTTAATAGTCCTGACTAATTCTGAGATATCTTGACACGCATAGGTGTTTGTATTTGTCATCCAACCATGTTGATTTCCTTTTCTTCTTTCTCTTTTTGATATGCAGACAAAATCTACTAGGGTACAAGTTTTGTAAACGAGCAAAACACAAAACAAAAACGAGCAATTCCAAGTCGGACAACGAAACAATGATGAAGGTTTTCTGTGCATTTCTCCTTCTTCTGGCAGTTGCTACGTCGGCTCCTGCCATGGCGCAAACAGAGCCGCTTGATAACTTTCACACACGATATTTCCTCTCCACCCTTCGCTCAGCCTTTGGAAAGCTGAAGTTTGCGTGGGTTGGCAGCGATATCTGTTCATGGAAAGGCATTGCTTGTGATCAGACAAAGCAAGAAGTGCGTGTTGTGCTTGTGGGTGCTGATCTCAGTGGAACCTTTCCCGCACTTGACCTGACCCAGTTCGACCCCAAACGCTCGCGCGTGGTGGCTGTGAATCTCATGCAGAACCCAAAAATTGTTGGAAGACTGCGTGATGAGTGGGGGGAGTTGGCGTTGTTGCAGAACCTCCTCCTCAACGGCACGGGCGTAAGCGGAAGCATCCCCGACAGCTGGGATAAACTGTCACAGCTGAGCGTGTTGGATTTGGGCAATACAAATGTGTGCGGAAATTTGCCAAATTGGGAGGGGAAATCCATGCCGTATTTGACTATGTTAAACCTCGAGGGTGACCGCTTGCTGCGCGGGACGCTTTCCTCGAGTTTCGGTTCCTTCAGCGATCGCTCCATTGCAGTTAACTTGACTGGCACCAATTTCTGTGGCTGTATGCCAAGCACGTGGACAGGCTTGCCACTGAGGCTGAATGTGATGTCTGCGCTACCAAACGTCGCCTCACCCGCATGCACCACAACAAACCAATGTTTATTCTCGATGGGAGGTTGTGTGGACTCCGCCTTTGCACCGGCGATGAGTCGAGGCTCGCTCTGGCTCACGGTGATCTTGCTATTTACGGCAATGTTTTTCTCTTTGTGATCTCAAGGTCGAGAGTGCACAGCTTATTCTTGAGAAAAGGAAGAAGGAGCATATTATGTCAGTAATGAAGTAACAAGATGTGTATGAATATTTTTTAGTTTCTACGTATTTGTTTTTTGTGTGTAATCTACTTTAAAATTTTTACTTTGTGAGATATGGCTCTTTAACCAATACTATTTTTTTTTTTCTTCTATGTGAAGATGATATTGTTGCTAATGCCCTATTTTAATGTGAAAATCGACTACCATAACAGTGTTTTATGTTAATGCACAAATTGACCATAAAGGGGTAATTTTATGTCCAGGAAAAAATTTCCACTTGGAGGTAAACATTTTTACATTCGTTAACTAGCTTGTGGACAATATTTCCTTTTCTCCTTTCCTCCAAGTAACTCTAAAGAATTTTTTGTACTCGAACATTTTTTTGTACTCTATGTTGATGATTCAGTAATGCAATTTCTGCAAATGTTGAAAAATCGTGAAATTAGTTATTTATATATATATATATATATATATATATATATATATATATATTGCTATCTTCTTCTTGTATTACTTTTTTTCTTTTGGGGGTTGGGGATTTTAATGGCGCAAATTCACAATTAAGCAAATATTCTTTTCGTGTGAGTTTATTGGTATCATTCATAAAGAATAAGCAAAGTCAGACAACAAAGACAAAAAGAAAAAGAAGAAAACAGGTATGACATCCGTTTTTAAGCGTGTCGCCTTGGTGGCTATGAGTGCGCTACTGCTTCTCGGGGCTTCGGTAGATGCGCAACTTGGTGACCCCACAATGTCTTTCCTTATGTCCTTTGGGCAAACCATTCCAAACCTTGCAGCGCTCTGGTCTGGTGCGGACTACTGCCGCTTCACCGGTGTTACTTGTGACACTGATGGACTCGCCCGTGTTCGCCTTGACCAGGTTTCGACCAAAGGTTTCCGTCTTGAGGGAAGCTTACCAGAGTTGTCAAGCACCATTCCTGGAGGCAGCGTCAAGGTTCGCGAAATTAATTTACATGGAATGAGTCGAATTCGTGGCAGTTTCCCCCGCTCTTGGGGGAGTTTGACACAATTGCAACTGCTTGACCTCTCCAACACACAGATTGCTGGACCGATTCCGGATGAGTGGAATGGAATGACAAAACTCACAACGGCATTGATTTCTGGTGTACGTACGTGCCGGAGCCTCCCAAAATGGAATATCTCCTCCATGAGTCAATTGGTTATGGTTGACTTCAGTAACAACAGACTTCAAGGAACCCTATCTCCCGAGTTCGGCTCTTTCAGCAGCCAAACACTGAGTATCAATCTGCGTGGTAACAAGTTTTGTGGATGCCTGCCAAGCACATGGACCAGTGTTGAACTTCAAAATGCTGCAAAAGAGTCCAACTCAAAGTTGACAGATCCATCCTGCGCTGTAACCAATACATGCAGTGAAGCTATGCTGATGATGTGTCCGTCTGATGCTGCGGCGCCGTTGCCTTTCTCGCCTATTGTCATCCTGCTGTTCTGTGCGTTATTGGCCACGTCATTTTCCGCACTTTAAAAGATGTTTCAATACACAGCACCTATTTTTTTTTGAATAAAATCTTAATAAACAACGCCTCTCTCTATCTCTTTCTCTTCTTTGTTTTTCTGCAATATATATATATATATTTATGTGATTATTTTTACTCTCTTTTTCTCATTGACAATGGCTATCGGATCGAAAGCCTTATTTTTGTAGAGAAAAAAAAAGATATGTGTATAGCGAATTGTTTTTTGGTTACAACATATTTGGTTTTTGTTTGCGATTTTGGTGGCACTCAGTCCTGCAACTCGAGACGATGTGATTAGCATGATATGTATTCGTATTTAATATATTTTTTTTCCTCTGTTTCTTTCTTTGTTTTAATGTTAAAAGTTTTATCAAGAATCGTTTAGTATTGAGTTCTGCAGGGTGTGGAACTCAGTGTACTAAACAGCCTAAGAGCTGTTTTTTTTTTTTACTTCGTTTTTTTTTTTTTCATGTGTTTTATGTTCAAATCCATAAAAGCTACTGAACATTGTTTCTCAGCCTTTTTTGGATTTTTTATTTTACTATTTTGCGTTTCTGATTTTTACGGTTCAGCGTTTGGGAGTTGCTCTTGTACTTTTTTATTTGCACATATGTGCTATGATGATATTTGTAATCATCAATGTTGCTCTTCGATATGCAAGTGAAGCGTTTTAAATACCGTCGAACTCTTATTTTTGCTATCTTCTTCTTTTACTACCATTAGTTAGTTTCAAGTGTCGCAAAATAAAAATTAAGCAAACATATTTTTTTTATATTTTTATTCAAAACAATCATAAGTAATAAGCAAAGTCAAAACAACAACGACAGCAAAAAAAAAAAAGAAGAAGAAGCAAACAGGTATGACATTCCTTTTTAAGCGTGTCGCCTTGGTGGCTATGAGTGCGCTGCTGCTTCTCGGGGCTTCGGCAGATGCGCAACTTGTGGATCCCACAATGGTGTTTCTTATGTCCTTTGGGCAAACCATTCCAAACCTTGCAGCGCTCTGGTCTGATGCGGACCACTGCCGCTTCACCGGCGTCACGTGTGACGCTGAGGGATTCGCCCATGTTCGCCTTGACCAGGTTTCGACCAACGGAATCCGACTTAGGGGAAACTTACCAGAGCTCGCCATCAATCTTAATGGGAGTACTATTGCTATCCGTGAAATGAATTTAAATGGATTGGCTGGCATTGGTGGGACACTTCCCCGCTCTTGGGGACGTTTGACACAATTGCAACTGCTTGACCTCTCCAGCACACAGATTACTGGACCGATTCCGGATGAATGGAGTGGAATGATGAATTTAATTCATATCAGTGTTTCCAAGACAAACGTGTGCAGGAGTGTACCGAGTTGGAATGCCAAAAATATGCCGAATTTATCAAGTGTTGACTTTGGTCATAACAGGATGCGGGGATCCCTATCCCCCGAGTTCGGCTCTTTCAGCAAGCAAACAATGAGTATTAATTTGAATGGTAACAAGTTTTGTGGATGCCTGCCAAGCACATGGACCAGTGTTGAACTGCAAGATGCTGCACGAAGAGCCGATCCAAGGATGACACAACCCAGCTGTAATGTTGTAAATTCGTGCGATACCGAATCACTACTGTTCTGTCCTTTTGATGCAGCGGCCTCGTCGTCATATTCGATATTTTATTTCTATCTGTTGTATTTTTCTGTGATACTGTCTTCTTTTTTTGTGTGAAATAAGTAAAGGAAGCTCTTTTTTTTTTTTGATTTTTTTTTTCTTGCTCTTTCTCGTGGGGCTCAATCTGTGTGAGTTGCGTTATGTATTACCAAGAGGGAAAGAGATTTGTGATTATTGTCTTTGTTTTTGCAACCTCTCTCGAATACTTTTACGTCCCCTCTCCTTCCTCAATGTATTGTGGGTTTTTTCCGCCCTGGGGTACATTTTTTTAATCTTGTATTCAGGTTTATGTATATGCACTTTATATTTATATATAGCTCTTCTAAGAAGTGTGAAAAAACGATTCTACTATTATTTTTCTTGGGGAGATGGTTCGCATTAATTGTACCTTATTAGTACAGGTAATATTGTCTTTTATTTTTTTTTTTTTGCCCTCTTATCTTTTGCTTTGCGTCCAAAGGAATAAGCAAATATAGTAATGAAATCAGAACGCTTTCTTTTATGTGCATTATCTCATATTTAAATATTTATATATATGTATATATATATATTTTTTTTTTTTCATTTACATTGTGACTTGGTGTTGGTGTTGTTTTCGCAATATTTTTTCGATCAATAGCTATTGTTATCATTTCTTCGTTCTGCTATGTCTTTTTTGAATGTTTGTTTCATTTGAGAATAACTAATTTTGTTCCTCAAAAAATCTTTCTTTTGTTTTTGCTTTACATTCCATTTCTAAATTTTCTTTATTTCATTATCCATCTTTTTTTTGTCTGTTTTTTTTTTTTTTTCGCCGCGTACGTGTGTTTGTGAAGGCGATAGATAATAAGCTCTTTAACGTGAAGAAAGTAAAAAAAAAGGGGGGGGAAAAAAGGCAGACGCCTCAAAACCTTTTCTTTGGAGCGGCGAGACTCTCCACTATAGAAGAAGAACACAAACACACACACACACACAACAGAAAAAAAAAAAAAAAGTATTTCAGTTTCGAGTGATGGCTCTTTTGCCATGTTTTCCCTTTCGCATATGCACCACTTTGGTGTTGCTGTTGTCACTTCTAGTGTGTACATGTGATGGAGAATTTACATCTCAAGCACAGAATGATGAGGGCGAAAAGTCTGCGCAAGCCCTCCCCGCTCATTCATCAGAAAAAGACTCCGATTCGACAGAGCATTCCCTCCACGTGGCCTCCTCCTCCTCATCCTCCTCCTCCACCTCCTCCTCCTCGCGTGGTGGTCAAATAGAAATACTCCCATCCATTAGTTTATCATTAGAAAAGTCGTCATCCTCCGCCCCAAGTGTCCCCGATGTGCCACCGGAGGTGGCGGCGAACACACTGTCCTTTTTGATCGCCTTTGGGGAATCCATTCCCCTTCTGCGACGTCATTGGGTTGGACGCGATTACTGCAGTTGGATCGGCGTCACGTGCAGCACCTTCTTCACACGTCGAACGTCCTTAACGTCCCACCCACCCTCCGCCGTATTTCCGTCGGTGCAGAGCTTTGGTGTCGCATCCGTCGCGCACGAGGTGAAGGTCGACCTTCACGGCATGCAACTACAAGGAACGTGTCCCGAAATACCTTTTGGGGTGAATGGGTCCCTAATCGCGCTGACCTCACTCGACCTGAGCGGCAACGCCGGTCTCGTCGGCTCCCTGTGCCGCTGGAGTTCGCTGTATAACCTCCGCACCCTCAACCTCACCGGGGCGAGTTTCTCCGGCGTCATTCCGCCCACCTGGCGCCGTCTGCGCTCCCTCACCGAGCTGCACATCGCCTCCCAGCAGATATGCGGATCCCTCCCGAACTGGACCGCCGCCGCCCTCCCCGCGCTGCGCCGCATCGACCTCAGCAACAACCGCCTCGGCGGGTCCCTTTCCCGGGAGTTCGCCTCCCTCGCGCGGGAGGGGTCTCTCATTGAGCTGAGGCTCCAACGCAATCCCTTCTGCGGCTGTCTTCCCGCCACGTGGTCGCCGGTGGCGCTTCTCTGGGAGGCGGCGAAGGCGGCCAACGCGCGTCTCCTCGACGCGGACTGCGCGGCCGCCTTCGCGTGTCGGGAAGAGGCGCTCACGTGCGCCGCCGAGTCCGTTCCCCCCGCGCCGGAGACGACGCCCGCGCCGGACGAGTGGGCGCGGAGGTTTTGGTACGTCATTCTCCTCATTGTCCTCGCGGCGGGGTTCGGGGGGGCGCTGCTCGCGCTGTGCGGCCGACGAAGGGGTTTCTGCGCGGCGCGGGAGGGGCGTCGACACGGACACCTCGACAGCGTCGCCTCAAAGGGGGCGGAGGGGTCACCAAACCGGGCGAACCTCATCGCGCGCGGAGTTCGGGTTCGGGAGAGGAACGCCGTTTACCGGGAAGGCGTCAAATGCGATGTGCCTTGTCGCCGCACAACGGATTTCCCAACGCATGGCTTTTATAGCCGAGGTGAGGCACGCGAGGGGGGGCGAAACGGGGCGCAAACCAATCAAAGAGCTCCGCCAATCCGAGAGGAGTGGTCGGAACAGGAAGAGGAGACGGAGGGGGAAAGGGAGGAGATCGTTGGGGGGCGAAGACATCCCGACATGGAGAGGTTTGGTCGGGGAAACTCCAAAACGGTCCTACGGGGAGGTTAGAAGGTATGATACACATAGACCCTCAAAAGAAGACGCTCCAATTGTTTTGTTAAAAAAATGGTTATATATATATAGAGAGAGAGAGAGAGAAAAATGGGGAAGGAGATGTTTTGGAGAAAAAGGACTATTTGGAGAAGAAAAAGAAAAGGAAAGGAAAAAATAAAAACAATCGCAACAGCGTAACCAAACAGAGGAGAGTTAATATATCTACATACATTTATGTGCACACATGAATATTTATGTAGTCATCCTCCCCTCAAAAGAAAAAAAATGGATCATGAGAAAAAGAAATGGTGGGATTCAGGTAAAAGGAGAAAGAGAAAAACACAAAGAACAAAGTACAATGAGAGTAATTGTTGTAAATGCAACTCGTGTCGAAAGAGAATGAAAAGCAGAACGGAAAATATATATATATATATTGTGTGCGTTGAAAGAAAAAATGTATTCGCACTTTCTTAAAAAGAAGAAAACGATATTTTTTTTTTTTGCTTTTCTTCTTCTTTGTATCTTTCTTATTCTCCCTAATATTTGAAGGAATGACTTTGTTGTTGTTTTAAATAAGTCGCTCTGTCATTGCATTTGCTGTTTGTTTCCTTTACTTTTTCAAACCAAACAGTTTCCTCGTTCTTTCCTTTTTTTCACTTCTAATTGTTTGTGTCTGTGTATATTTTGTTTTGATTATAAATAAAACGTTTTGCGACGGCTCTCGCTTTAAATTATTAGCCAAAAGAGAAGAAAAAGAGACAACAAAAAGAAAGCAAAAGGAAACGGGAAAAAAAAGGAATGAAAAAAAGAAAAAAAATGTTGGAGAACCCCAACAAGAGCAAAGAAGAATTTTCGTTTTTCTTCAGACTTACGGAAATGTACGATGTTTATATGTAAAACGCCTATTATTATTATTTATTTCATATTTTTTTTTGTGGTTTCTGTTCTAACAAGCAAAAAAAAAAGTTACTTTCTTTACTCTTTTTTATTCTGTCTTTATTTGGATTGTAACGTTTTGTTGTTGTGCATTTTCACATACTCGTTGTGTAATTTTTTTTTTTCTTTTGGTGATTGTATTTCTGTCAATCTTTTTCTCTCTCTTTCTTTTTTCTTCTGTGTGTGCTTTCTCTCACTCTAAGAATACCGAAAAAAAAATCAAATATTTAGTTCTTTTTTTTTTTAAGGGAATATTCTCGTGAAGGTTCAGGGAAGATTCGTTACTGTTATTGTTGAACATTAGTTTCTATTGTTGTTGTTTTTTTAGGGAGTGTTGAATCTCTGTTTTAAAGTAAAGTACAGCGTTGACTTTTTTTGTTTTGTTTTGTTGATTTTCTTACAACACTATTTTTTGTTTGTTTGTTTGTGTGTGTGTGTGTGTGTGTGCGTTGCATCAGCGTGTACTTGAAGATCTCTTTTGCTACTCAAGTTCTTTGTTCGCTTTTTGTTTTTGTTTTTTTGTTTTGTTATTTTCGTGAATATTCTTTGCTGAAAAGTCACGTGGCGAAAGCTTTTGTTTTTGCACGAAGAAGTGCGAAAAGAAAGTGTCGGTACGAAAACAACAAAAAAAACAGAACGAAAAAAAGTTAAAGGATATACCCTCTTTTTGTTATTACTATTTCATATATATACATATATATATATATATATATATATATATATATTACTATTTCGATGTTTGTGCCCTCCCCTAACATTCCCGCCAGCCCACTCCTTCTCTTTGTGTACTGTATTATCATTATCGCCGTCTACCTCGCCAGCTCTCCAGGCACAGACCCGTCCGCGCATGAGGTCCTTCCCCTCCAGCAATCCCAACCGCACCCCTCCGCCCCCATTTCCCGGGACTTCCTCTCCGACTTGTGGTGCGCCATCACGCGTCCCGGCGCGCCGCTTTGGCTTCTCGAGGCGCTCTCCCGCCTTGGCGCGCCTTTGCCCCCCGCTCCCGGTGCGGCGCATGGGCCGAGCGCGCGCGAGGTGGACGACGCCCGTCGCTTTGTCCGCCGACAATGGCTTCGCGCCGTGCGCCACGCGGACTACATGCGCCTCGAGACCCTTCACTTCCTCCGCCTCATGACGACGACGATCCCCCGCCTCCGCCTCGTCTGGCGCGGGGACGACTTCTGCCGGTGGGACGGCGTCACCTGCCGGGTTTGGCGCGTCCCGTTGGAGGACCTCGTCGATGTCCCGAAAGCGGCGCACCGCTTGCGCCTCACCTCCCCATCGGACGACCCCGCGCCGGACTGGGCGGTCGGCGTCACCCTCGTCGAGCTGCGCCTGCGCGGGATGGGGCTGCACGGGTATGTGCCGTCCATCCGCCCAATCGGCGCCGCCGCCTACGCGGAGGTGACGGCGCACAGCGCACACGTTGCCCGAAGGCACGCGCAGCGCTTTCCGCGTGCGTGGCGGGCGGAGGCGCGCAGAGACCGCCCCATTCGCTCCCCGCGTGAGGGACACTACTGGCCGTGGGACCCGCCCGACATGCGGCTCCACGCGCGGCACAGGAACAGCACGTATGAGATGGTGCGCTACACGCTGCGCCGCGTGCTGCGCCGCCTCGAGCTGCGCGGGGCGCAACACAACCACTCGGATCTGCAAAGCCCCCCGCCGGAGGAGAGCGCGCCGAGTCATGTGGGAAACACATGGGGGACGGAGGCGACGCAGACGGAGAGCCACGCACAAGGCGGGACGGACCCGATGGATGGGGTGGTGGCGATGCTAACGAAGCATGACATGGCACGCGTGGTGTTTGGGGAGGTGGAGCCGAGATTGGTTGGGATTCATGTGATGGATGTGGCAATGAACCCGTCGTTGCTCACACTGCGGCCAACGGATATGCCGTTTCCGTACCTCCGCTCGTTTTATCCAGTAGGGACGATGGTGCGACAGGTGGTGGCGAAGGAACTCGGATTGCCATAAGTACAGCACACGAAACAGAAAAGAAAAAGAAAGAAGAGGAAGATGAGGAACAAAAAAGAAAAAAGAGGGATTTGACGAAAAGGAAATATATTTATATATATAGTAATGCTCGATGAGCCTTATATTTCTCAAAGAAACAAGAAAATACAAAAAGTAAATTGTGTGAATAGAGAGATCTCATAACGTATTGTTGTTATTATTATTATTGTCAGCACATTTTTTTTTTTTGTTTCCTGCTCTTGTACAAAAAAGAAATACACAATACATACATATATATATATATATTGTGTATAATAAATGGAAAAAGCAAACACATGAAAAATGCAAAAAGGAAAAATCAGAAGAAAAAAAAAAGCTACTAAACGATAATGTTTGAATGTAGTAAAACGTTTAGTGTGATTATCTCTTCACTCACGCTATGCTATTGCTATTATATGGATTTCGAACATAAAAGGAAAAGTGCAAAAATAACAAAAAGAAAAAGGGGGGGAAAAAAAAGAGAAACACTTCGAAGATGTTCATTTTTATATACATATATAAACATAAATATATGTTAGAAATGACTGAGATGTGTGGTGAATTTCTATGCACTTATACAGTGCAACTAAATGCAAAAAAAAAAAAAAGAGAGAAGTGATGTGACCAAAAAGAAAACGGTCTTTTTGATCTTTTGTCTCAATGATTGTTTCATGTATCTATGTTCTTGGTGTTATTGGGTGTTGCCGTTTTCAGGAGTGATAAGTTTCTCCAAATGAAACGGATGAGACAGAAGAAAGAACTATTAATTTATTTAAAAAGAGAAAAAAAAACTGAATGGAAAGTTCGATTTGTTTGATGCTGCGATGTCAGATGCAATAAAATTCATAGTTTTCTCTTTTCTTTTAAGTTTACATTATTACACTTTTTTATATATGTGTATGTATTTGTGTGTGTGTGTGTTTTACCGTTTTGTTTTTCAACATTACAATTCTCTCTTCTTTTTTTGTTTTTCTCTCAACAGCGTTATGATGTTGTTTCTTTGATGTTTTTGTTTTCACTATTACTTCTCCCTTTATTATTATTATTATTATTATATGCAATTTATCTGTTTGTATGCATTTGCCCATTGATTACATCTCTCTGGGTCTCTCCGTGCGTTTTATCTTTGAAAGATATGAATTGTGCTCATTAAGTCTCGCATATGCTGCTCGTCTTTTTTGCTGACAAAATGAAACAAAAAAAAACAATTTCTTATTTTATATTTCATGTTCTTCTTATTCTTGTGCTGTTCCTTGTTGTTGTTGTGTGTCTTTTCATATCGTTATTGTTACTGTTCTCTTTTTTGATATAAACAATATGTGTTTCTTTTTCTTCTTGACGTCTATTGTTGTTGTTTTTTTTTGCTTGTTTTTATGTCATTCAAAGGACGAAATAGAAAGATAGAATACGCTGCTTTACACATTCAAATATTTCTATATAGTTTTGTTTGTTTCATTTTTAGGAGTTGTTTTTTGTAAGGATTACATACCCCTAAGGATACCGCTTTTAAAAGATATATATATATATATATATATATATATATATATATATATATATATATATATATATCGAATAGAACTGAGAAGTGGGAGAAGCAAAAAGAACGAAATATAAACTCACAAAGCAGGCAGCAACAACACTGGGTAGGGGAAAAGAGAAGGAAGAAACCAAAAACAAAAACAAAAAGAAATCCAATTATTTACATTTTCGGTTTGTTCTAGTTGAAGGTTTGGACTACTTTACCCCTTCATTTTCGTATTATTATTATTACTACTACTACTTACACACCGTTTACTCCTTCTTTTATATACACAAACATATACTTTCAGGGACGACTGGAAGTATGGTGATGAGTGCAAAGTCCGCCTCTCCCCGTCTGAGCAGTAAGGCGAGCCCGAGTGAACGTGTGATGTCTGCGCAGAAATGGTTTCTCCAACGCGAAGCCGTTTTAGACGCGTGTAAGGCTCCCGCCAACACCGCCGTGATGGCCGCCGCATCCATCCAATCCCGCCGCCGCGCCGCGCAGGATGGGGCACAGCAAATCACCAAACTCTTGAACGAACTACGCCTCGCACTCCTCGCCAATGAGACGGCCCATGCGGAGGAGCTGAAGCGGCTCGAGGCGTCCCCTCCCGGCGCGGGGAGTCGAAAAGGCGGAAACGCAACGGAAACCTTTGCGGAGGACATCGTCTCCAACTGGACCGCCGCGGTGGCGGAGGCGAGTGGGGGCCTCTTTCGCGCCGAGTGTGGATTGGGACTGGATGGGAAGGAGTTGCGTTTGGGGGACGCCAACGGCAGCCCCGACCTCACCAGTCGACGGGTGCAGCCTTTGCAGCACCTTTTGGCGGCGGTGAGGGAGTTGCGTCAGCTCCCCGCGTATAAACGCCTCACCAGCGCGAAACCAAGTAATCAACGGGGCAGTCATGGGAGTTCCAACACCCACACGAGTCCTACGGACCCCAACAGTCCCATTCCATCCCTCGTGAAGGGACTGCAGGATGCGTTGGAGGAGTCCATTCGTCTTCTCGAGTCCGGTTTTGCCCAAAGTGGGCGAAGCGCGGAGCCGATTGGTTCCCTCGTGGATTGGGCCCGTCCATTGGTGCGCCTCACCAATGAGTGTCTCCAATCCGCCCCTTTGGCCGTTTGCACCGATGAGCCGCGCGAGAGCCTCCGCCGCGCCGCCTTTGACATCGAGTCGAAGCAGCGCGAGCAGGAGAACGCCGTCACGGATGGGGATATGGTGCGCAGTGAACAGCTTTACTTTGAGAAGACCGCCCTTCTCGAGGCGATGCGGCCGCTCTATGACACCCTCGAGGCGTCTATTGAGGTGTATCAGCACGATGTGGTGCAGGGTCCCCTCGCGCAGCTGCAAACCCTCACGCAGGACATATCCGCCCGCCAAACCCAAACCCTCCTCTCCCGCGAACAGCAGTTGAAGCGACGCGCGTTGGAGGACCTGGAGCGGTTGGATGCGCAGGCGCATGAGGTGCGCACCGCCCGCACCTCCCAACGCGCCGGCATGACAGTCTACCTCGCCGAGTGGGAGCGGCAGTTTGAGGGGAATCGACAGCAACAGGAGAGTTGTCTGCGCGCCATGGAGGAGTTGGAGCAGCGACTACGACACCTCGCCGAGGAACGCGTCTTTCTTGTGGAGGATCGACTCGAATGCATGGCGCAGGAACGGCAGCGGGAGGAGAGTGCCGCCGCCTTCTTTACCTTTGCCTCAAAACAGGAAATCGCGCTGCGCTCGACACTGCGCTTCACGGAGCACATGTTACACTGCGCCACGGTGGTGCAGGAGGCGGTGCGGCAAGGGTGTCAACGACTCGGTAAACACCTCCACGAATGCATCGCCAAACCGGCCGAGGAGGAATTGCTGGAGGTGCGTAAAGAACGCCTGGAGCACTTCCGCGGACTCTACCTCACACTTGGGGAGTTGCAGTTTAAGAAGGAACGTCACCTCGAGGAGTTGGATAAGCGGATTGAGTACTTCCACGCCCAGCAGGAGATCGCCATGGAAAGCTTTAACCCCAAAGCGAAGGAGTTCAGTAAAGCCAAGAAGGACCTCTTGGAGGTGAAGGAGACGATGGAGCAGCAGGTGGAACTCATCTCACAAAAGGCACAGAAACAATTAGAGGACTTTCAGCCCACAGAGAGACTGCTCCGTGCGTCGGGGGTGGTGTTTCGACACCCTGTAGATGATCTCGCCGAGATGAACGCGCGGCGTAAACAGAAACTGTTGGAGTACCACTCCCTCATGTCAACGATGAATGAGAAGAAGGAGAGTAGGGAGGGGAGTGAAAAAGATGGCTCCAATGATCCCCACTCCGATCATGAGCAAAAGGATGGGAAGAAAGGAAGAAGGAGCGAGTTTTGAGGAATGAAATACTGACAGAAGGAAACAAAACACACAATGGAAATAATATATATATATATATGAAATCCTGTTCAGCGAGGACCGATGGAGAAGTTTGTGATGTGTGAACAATTTCGTGAGAAGGGTGGTAGTTGACACGTATTCTTCTATGCAAAATAATTTTTTTTAACAAGAAGAGAAAAAAGAAATTAAAGTAAACTCGGTGGGAGGTTTGTTTGTTTTTGTTGTTGTTGTTTTTTCTCTTTTTGGGCGATGTATAGGAACAATTCTAGTTTTTCGAGAATGACTCTAATGGAAAAGCAAACTCAACGCATAGTTATGAAAAAGGACGTGCTTTTCTTGTTTTGATTATTACTATTAACTATATATATATATACATATATTTATATGTACACCACGTTTTTTCGTATATATCTTTCCTTCTTTATCTTGCTCTTCTCTCGTTATGAGTAGGAATGGCACACGTCCACACTCCCATTTGCACACATCCATTTTTTGTTTGTTTGTTGTAGAATCGTTAACATCATGGCAAAAAAAAAAGAGAACAAAAAAAAATGATGTTTTTTTTTTTTTCTACCTGTTCTCTCTCTGTGGGTATGTGCTTGTTTGTTTGTGTACGTGTGTTTTTTTTTTTTGCTTTTTTATTCATTCGTCCTTCTTTTTTTTTTTTTTGATGAAACCTCCAGTTGGTATTGTTTATGCCTTCTTTACTCTCACCTGATATATATGCGCATATTGTATGTAATCTCATTTTCCATTTTCTTTATTTGTTTCCCCCCTCCCCTTTTTTTTTCCTTTGATTTTATTCTCATCTAATGTGCAAGCAAATAAAGTGAAGCAAAAAAAGAAGAAAATAATCTTTTTAAAGTCTCGACACACTTGCATTTACCACATTTTGTTGTTGTTGTTTTTTAGTGAGTGTGTGTGTGTGTGTATTACCCTTTTTTTACTTTACTAAAGAGAAAAGAAGAGAGAGGAATCCAAGTCATACATTACAATGAGTGCGGCGGCCGCCATCCGACGTTTATCCAATGAGAAGAGAACCATTGACGAAAACCGCGTTTGTGATTTCTATGCCGGACCTCTTGAGGAGGACATTTTTGAATGGCACTTTACCCTTCAAGGCCCTGTGGACTCCCCGTTTGCGAATGGTTTATACCATGGTGCCCTTCGCTTTCCTCGCAATTACCCTTTTGCCCCTCCCGACATCATCTTCTTTACCCGTAATGGTCGCTTTGAGGTGGGTAAAACGATTTGCTCCTCTGTGAGCAGTTATCATCCCGAGTTGTGGCAACCCACGTATGACATCTCCCTTGTCCTCATCGCCCTTCGTGTGTTTATGACACAGGATGAGGAGAAGGGGATTGGGGCCCTCACCAAACGTTACGTCTCGTTGGAGGATAAAATGCGTATGGCGGAGGAGAGTCATGCCTTTTCATGCGCCAAGTGTGGCATGTCAAGCGCCAAGGCGTTGTGGGAAACGTATATGAAAGGGCACCCACCCGTCTCACCAGGACTGGAGGCTCATGTTCCGAAAATACCAAAAGCGCATCCACCAACCACAACAACAGCAACAAATGATCATAATGATCATACGAACAGTGATGCCAATGAGGCAGAGGCTGTAGTGTCCAAACCGTTGGATGCAGTGTCTCAGGCGGAAAGTTTGGACCCAACGGTTTCACCTTTGGGGACCCACACATCATCCGCACCGCTGCTATCGCAAGAGCTTCCTGTGCCAATGGAACCAAACCCAACCACGCCCTCCACACAAACCCCAGCAGAGGTGAAGGAGCCAAACACGGCATCCCATGCGATGGGGGAATGGACAAAACAGATGCATTCCAGTCATCCCACTTTATCCACAATGGAAAATCCTCACACGAGAGAGATGGAACAAGGAGAGAAGGAAGTGAATAAAAGGCAAGCGGCCGCTCATACATCGCTACATTCGGCGAGGCCAACAGGGAACACAACACAAAATGAAGTCACCCTTCACGCAAATGACACCCCTACACCTCACGCTACACATACACATACACATACACATACGACCACCACAACAACAACGACTACGGATAACAGTAACAATACAGTTACTGTGGAGGAGAGTAGTCCAGCTGTTGTGCCGCAGGGTGGGCCAGCTATTCGACTTCGCGTGGCTGGTTGGGTACTATGGCGAGTGGAAGTGAAGCAGTTGGATCGTGCCATCAATGTGTGCTTTTCTATTTGTGTTGCGGTCCTCTTGAAGAAATGCATCCTGGCGTGAGTGCACTCCAATATAATCTGGGCATGTGTGTGGGGGTGTGTAACTTTTTTTTCTACTTTCTATCACGTTTTTGCTCGGTGTTTAAGGGTATATGTGTGTACACATATTTTTATTCCTTTTCTTGCCAGGAGATGTGTGCGTATTTGTGTGATTTATCCATTTTGTTTATGTGCGACCGCTCTCATTGCAATGCGAGAGTGGTATATGGAATAAACGCACAATTCTATACACAAACCCATTATATATATATATATATATAAGTACATATATATAAACACAGTTTCCGTTTTCATCTCTCTCTTCTTTTCTTTGAAATAAAATGGAGTTAGTTGGCTTCAAATATGTGCATCTATGGTATATATATTTGTTCTTGTAAGTGCTACAGTACTTCGTGCTGTTAATGAATAATCATGTATTTGCAATACATTTACAGATTTATGTATATTTGTATGTATATATATATATATATATATATATATATATGTATCTATCCCAATGCGAACTTTTTGTTTTTCATGCTCTCTCTTGTTTTTCTTTTCCTCGCACCTCGTTGCGTCGCTTATGTCGTGTAACAAATTAATGTATACGTTCATAAAGGTGAATAAGTGCAGCTGGATAAGAATACGAAAAAGAAGAAAGAAAAGGAAAGAGATGGCGATTTCATTGGGACACGTAGACCCTCCAAGAGTCGTGATAGACGCTGAATCTTTCGACAAAAGTAGAAATGAAGACACCTTGCATGGCAACGACTCTTTAAGTGCCGCCTACAACAGTAACCCCAAAAATGTCACACTGGCGCATCGGTCTAACGTTGTTGTGGAGGTTGCACCAGCCACAAAAGCACAGTATCTCGCCGTTGCCACAAGTCGCGGCTTTCCACATGTAGAGCAATGGTTCATGAACCAAGCCACCTCCATGCGTGACGAAACCCTCAAACTTCAACGAAACTGTGAGGCAGAAATACAATCCGATCTCCATCAACACCACCTGGGTATCGTCAGTGGCCGCGAAAGTGCCAATACGGCGCGAGAAAAGCACCTTGACGGCCTTCAGCATTTGCATTCGGTGCGACAACACTGGCGTGCGTTAGGGGCCGCGTGGGTGGCCGCATTTCGCGAGGCAGCTGCGTCCTACATGACGGAATTACGTGAGACGGAATCCACTCTCCTGCGGCGTCGGCAGCTTGCGGAGGAGTGGACCGTGCATGGCGAGCGGGAGGCGGTGATGCAGCGTTTAGCTAAAGTTGAGGAGAGACGGTCCATGCTCACCGCACGTATCGCACGTGACACGTCGAGGGAGTCCCTTCGTCGCGCACACACCCTTCAAGGGTTGCGGGAGTCCATGGAAAAGCTTGTGGGGGAAGTCGGGGATGCCATCTCATGGGAATTGCAACAACGCCTGCATGGACGACTCCCTCCGCGGCCCGACCAGCGAAAGGTGGAGGATGAGAATTCCAGAGTGTATATCTGCGTCGATGACGAGGAGCGACGCATACTGGAGGAGGAAAAGACGTTGGAGAAGGAATTGCGACTTGTGGTGCGACGAAATCGACAGGGACGCTTTGGCACCGTCCGGTCATCCCAATCACGGAAGGTACGCAAGACACACCCGAAAGGAAAGGACACGCCAACACCAAAAGAGATAACGACGACGACGACGACGACGACGAAGGACAAGACAGTTGATGGACGCGCAAAAAAGGAAAAGGAGGAAGGTGGAAGTTCAAGTAATGTATTACATAGTGCGCCGCATACTAGTCTGGATAAGTCTTCTCGCATTGCTACGGTGCATCGAGTCCCTTCCGTGCCTTGTGACAGTTCAACGAGGGAGAAGGATCAAAAGAAGAACCGTTATTCGACCTCTGCATCGAGTCTTCCTCCCATTTCGCCATCTCAGCAGGGATCACAAAAGCAGCAACTGCAACATGAAGAAGAATCATTATCACCAAGTCCTCCGGCCGATTTGGGCAAGACATTAGAAAGGTCGGAGGATGCGCATAATGTCTCACGCAGCACTGCAACAGATTCAGCCATGTCACCAAATGTGAACCCATCATCTCTTCCGTCGCTGGGTCAGACGTGTCCAACTGCGAGAACAAGCTTGAAGGGTGGATCCTTCGCACAAGGTAATAATAAAACGTCTCTTTGGACGCAAAAAAGTTCAAAACAAACGCAATCAAGTACACAACCCATCACAACCACAACAACCACACCAAACGTAACTCCAAGAGCGACTATTGCCACACAGACAACCACTATCCCATCCCCTCCGCATCCGCATCCGCCTCAAATGTATAATTCTGTTTTTCGTCGCATTTCCGCAGTGAAACGTCCACCGTTTGTGCAACCCCCAAACACGGCGGGTCGGGATGCGAGCGGGCGACATAATGCGGACCACCTTGCTGCGCTTCTCGCCGCCATCAAGGAAGACGCAGCGCACTTTGGACACGCACGGGATGACATGCAATTGGAGCTGGAAACCTTGCGTGAGGAGCTACGTCAACACCAGGCCACCACCAAACAACTACTCCAAACGAATGTGGAGTTGGAGTCTGAGAGGGTGCAGTTGGAGGTGCAACGTGAGGCGCAATTGGTGCGCTTACGTGAGGGCGTGGCGAATCGACGCACGCGTTTGTCTGAGCAGGACATGAACGATGCCCTCCTGGATGGAGATTTGGAGCAAACCTTGGAACTGCTGCAGACACAACGCACACGTCGTTTGGCCGAGATGCAGCAACTTCAGGAGCAAGTCAACACCTTTGAGCAGAAGATGCACCGACATATCACCATTATGCAACAGGTACGGGAGTATTGGCGACGAAACGCCGCCGCCGTTCGTCGCATGCGGAATGCGAATAACTGGCGAGCAATTCAACAATCTCTTTTCTCCGTGATGGATGAACCGATCACCATAAACGCCTCCCAACAGTTATCCCCCAACTCGAGAGGAGACACACTGCAAAGGTCTGGGAGTGGAGCAAGCGCGGGTACACCATTGAATTTACCCCAAGGCGATTGGAGTGTGAATGCGCCGTCGAGTTTTTCCTCCTCCTATGAAATGACTTTAACGGGGAATGCGAAACGATTAGCGATGGCATCACCTCGGCCCAACTCACGAAAAATACGAGCCCATGGGGAGACCATCGCCGCAGGGGGGGTGAGTTTTGTGGAGGTGAAAAGCGCCTCGGAGGGACAAGCGCAAAGTGATTTTGCCCCATCCGCAACCGCACCACCCACACAGCTGCAGGGAATGTTGATGGGTACCCATGGATCGGCAAGAATGGCGCCAGTAAAGGGTGAGGAAGAGCTTGAGGCGTATCAATCTATCCCAGCGCTTGGTTTGGTCGAGCCGGATGAGGTGGCAGAGTTTATTTATAGCGTCTTTGAGGAGTCCATGCCACCTGGAGAGTCGGAAAAGTAATAAAGCAAAAAAAAAGGGGTTCATAAGCGAGGAAAACTAGTCTTGTGGCTGTTTGTTTGTGTTTGTTTTCGGGGGTAGGTGGGAAGTGGTGGGATTCAAAAGAATGAATGAGAAGGGAAAGAAAGTGTGTGTGTGTGTGTGTGTGTAAATGTTTTGCATGGATGAAGTAATGTACATACCAGTAAAAGGCAAAAGAAATGGTCATGCCATGATATGGAGAATGTAATGTAAATAGAATGCGACCATTTGTTGTTGTCTCTATGTGAGGTTGAATATATGCATTCTGTACAAGGAAGAGGAAAAAAGGAAAAGCAAAAAGAAAATTGAAACGATATCTTTGAATGCTCAAGTGATTCTGGATTGGCATGATTGGATCTTTGTTTTGTTTTGTTTTTGCCTTGTTGTTGTTGTGGTGGTGTAGGAGTATTGGATATTTTTTTTATTCATTCGATTACTTTCCTCATCTTTTTTCTTACTCTTTTCTTACATGTATTTGGTATACATACATAAGATGACACGTGATTGCACGGCATAAATAATTTTCCTTCTTTACTTTGTTTTCTTTCTTTTTGATTGATCTGAATTACATGTAAAAGGGAAGAAGAAAAAGAAGGCAAAACGAGTTTAAGCAAAAAAAAAAAAAAAGAGAGAGAGAGAAAGAGGGAAGAAGAGACAGTTCCACAAGATTTTTTTTGAAAGAATTTTTCGTGTATGAGTGGTCGATTACACCATCGGGAGGTCAACAAGAGTAACAAACACATGAAGAAAAAAAGAGTTGAAGCATACAGCAAGCATGCCTCCCATAGTGAGTACTCCATTGACAGAACCTCATGCCTGAAGCGTCATGTACGCCTCTTCGTGGTTCTTGTCCTCGTGTTTCTTGTGATGATGTACGCCGCCACCACACTTTTGGAGTCTCACGCATCGGCAATTCCCACGCAGCAAACGGAACAGCACCAACGCACGGCGCCGTTGGATGTAAAAAGCAAATCGGCTCGTGCCGAGGCCGACGCGACAGTCATTACGCGTGCTCCATTTGGTGTGGTGACGCGGCGATTACCGGGAACGGCGGTGGAGGAACTTCTCGCACTCTACGAAAGACTCACCCCAAAGGCATTGTTGGAAATGACATCCCAATTTCACCTCACCCCATCCGAAGAGGGAGTGTTTAGACAAGGCAATGAAACGACGGCGGCACTCGCGATGGAATCCTTTCCCTTTTGGTTACCACCACTGCAGAGACGGGAGTATTTAATGGAAAAGGTTCATACATTTCTTGGCTTTGGCACCCGCGTTGCGGGTTCGTCCAGTCGTGGACAAAGAAAGGCATTGGAGTTTATTGTACGTGAGGGAAGTTGGCAACCCCGGCGTGATGGGCTCTTTCATGCAGCGTACGCCTCACAACTTCCCACAGCATCCCCACATTGGCGCATGGAGTGGGACAACTTTACCGCAAACACACCACTTGGTGAGAAAGAGTTTACCAATGTTCTATTTCACTTTGGAGGTGGTTCTGCGTTTCAAAAGCGACGCCAGACTGTGGTGGAGAGGGCCAGAAACCTTTCGCCCAATAAAGGAGAAGAAGGGCAAATGACGATCCCTAAATTGCAACACATCGTCCTCTCCGCGCATTGGGACAGTAAATATTTCAAAGATATCGAATTTCTCGGTGCCACAGACTCCGCTGTGCCGGTGATACTTCTTCTGGAGACGATTCGTTCCATCGCCGTGCTCACAGATGTAGAGGCGGTGCTGCGCACTTCATTGCAAAACAAAAAGGAAGAAGATGATTGCTCACCACTCATGGGTGCCTTTTCGAGTGAGCTTTTGGCACTGATGCAATACTTTTACGCCTCGGATGAGGCGATGCGTCATTGTCTAGGTGGAACATTGACACAAGGGAATCGAACCATGTACCATTGGCGACATCTCCTCAAGAGGATAGAAAACCTACCCGCCATTTCTGTCGTCTTCTTTGATGGGGAAGAGGCGTTTATGGAATGGAAAAATAATGATCACACATACGGCTCACGACACCTCGCCGAGGAGTGGAAAAAGCAGCCATCGCCGTTTTCATCTAATAGAACGAATACATCACGCTTTGATTCAGTGGATCTTTTTGTCTTATATGACCTCATGGGAGCTGCGGGGAGTCAATTTCATAATTACTTTCCCGATCAAAGCGGTATTATGTTCGCCCACCTCGCCAAGCTGGAGAACGCGAAGCGCAAGGAGGCGAGTGAGCTCTATTATCCCAATGAAACTCAACGCACCATGAAACCCACAAATCATAACCCCAACCAAACGTTTCCAAATGTCTCTGTCGGCGTGAAATGCTCTGCCGATGCGAGAGAAGAGACGGGACCCGCCCAACCCATGGCGGCAGAAGGACAGGCGGACATGTCGCATTGCCTAACGCATATGCCGAGCCTTTGGTGTCGCTTCTCCCCGTCTCCGGTTATGTTCACTCTTCATGGTGTGCCCCACACATTTGGATCTTTGGGGGCACGTGAGGATATTGCCGCGCTTTGGGTCGACCCCAAACACAGGAAAGTGACGGATGATTGGAATATATTCTTCCCAACCCGTGAAGGACTTGCGCGGGGGCCGTTTCTGCGGAAGGGCTTTCACGTGGAAGATGATCACATTCATTGGATGGAGACTGGACGGGTGTTGCATCTCATTCCGCTCCCATTTCCAATAACGTGGCACACGGAAAAGGATAACATGGAGGGACTGGACCCGGGAACAGTGCATGACTTACACAAACTCCTCACAGAATTTGCCCTTGACCTTGGAATGGGTTGGGCAGAGGGGAGTTGATACATGGGGAGTGAGAGGAGGGGAAAGAGGATATAAATGCACTTGGTATTTTTGTATTATTGGGTTTTTAAAAAAAAAATGGCCCATTATATATAGATGTATATGGGCGGGAATGCAAATAAAAAATATATATAAAAACTTTTATTTGGCCCGTCTTGGACGCGGATTGGGGAGAGGTGTGGGAACAATTTTGGATTATTTGACTATATAATTGTTTGTTTTCCTTTTTTTTTTTTTCTTGCTTTTCAACTTTATGAGAACTTCATAAATGCCCAACTGTGTGTAATTTGTGGCGTATGTGTTCACTCATCTTCTTTGATTCTTTTGGCGTCGTCGTTGGATATTCCATTTACTGTTTTTTGTTGTACTTCAATTACACTTAATCGTTCCGGTTGTGTCGCTGAAGGTGTTTTTTTTTTTTGCTTTTTGATGACACTGGCGAAAAAGATTATTGTGCAAACGCTTTGAATGACTTTTTTTTTCTTACCCCTTTTTTTTGTTCATTGTGTACACTTTGTGTATTATATGATGTGGTTTTTGGTTTTGTTTCGGCTATGTTGCATAAGTTTTGTACATATATATACATATATATATATATATCAATGAACTCCTTAAAGAACGGAAAGAAAGGAAAAACAAGAAAATTAGTGGCGAAAAAGAAAGAACCGAAGAGCGGGGAATAATGAAAATAAAAAAGAGCGAAAAGGTGTCTTTTCTTTTTGTGTGTTATTCGTCTCAACTTAACTGTACTTTTTTTTCTCTTATCTTTTTAACACTACTTTTAGGTGTTTTTTCAATGTGCTATTCATGAGCTATTCATGAGGTACCTCTTCATACTTTTTTTGTTCTACCTTTTCTATACATTTCACTCTTTTTTGCATCTCCTTTATTTGCCTGACATCTCTATATGTATGTATGTAATATTTGCTCTCTTAGGATTTTATAAAAAGGGTGCTGTTTATTGAAGGAAGGAGAGGTAGTATCACTTTCTCCATAACGAAGAAAAAGTAGAACAGAGGATAAGAGGGGGGGAGTAAGGCATTTAAAGAAGGAAACAGGGAAATATTTGTGTTTCTGTTTTACTTCCTTATTGGACGTTTGCTACTTTTTTTAGTGTGTTTTTGTTGGTCTTTTCATTGAATTGTTTTCTGGTCTGTGTGTCTGTGTGTGTGTGAGTACAACAGTTCAACTACAGAACACAATATCCATAGTAATAAAAATTGAGGCATTAATAAACAAGCCAAAAAAACATTTTACAAAAAAAAAAACCTCATCACACAACGAAAAGGTGTTTTTTGTCATGTTTCGTTCCTTCCCCATTCGTCTTTGCTGTACACCGAGTGCGGCGTATGAACGCCTCGTGTTGAGCGGCACTATAACTCGCGATGCGCGTCAAGTAGTGGCCCTTCCCGTCTTTGACCGTTTGTACAACGACCTCCACTCCTACCTCACCACACATGGCTCGAACCCACCCCCGCGTCAGGTGGAATTGCGTCCGCCCAACCGTCTCGGTATCGTCCCCTCCTTCTTTCTCCGCCGCGAACAGGAGGAGCGGGTGCAACGCGCGTTGCGCAGCAGTGACGACAACAGCGACGCGTCGTATCATCCCCTTTCGACGATTAAAGGGATCTATGTGTATGGCGGGGTGGGGTGTGGGAAGACGATGTTGATGGATCTCCTGTTCAACAACGCCCCTTCCCGGATAAAGCGGCGTCGGGTGCACTTTCATCACTTTATGTTGGATGTACAACGGACCTCGCATCAAATTCAATTCGCCGCCCCAAAGAAGGGGCGTTTGAGGAGTGGAGGGGAGAGTGAGGAGCGTCAACGCACGCCGGAGGCGTCGATTAACCTCTTTGATGAAGTGGCACAACGGCTTATCAGTGATGTGGAATTACTCTGCTTTGATGAGGTGGCGGTGGCGGATGTGGCGCATGCGATGATTCTACGCCGTCTGTTTCACTCATTTTATAAGATGGGACTTGTAGTAGTCTTCACATCCAACCGTCCACCGGATCAGTTGTACCTGGGCGGACTCAATCGGGAGAGCTTTCTCCCTTTTATTGAACTCGTCAAGCGACAGTGTGTGTTGTATGATATGCAAAGCGGGACGGACCACCGTTTGAGTGGAAGTGACGCATGCACATATTTTTCCCCTTTTAGTGCGGAAAATGACGCCAAATTTCATGACGCATTTTTACAGCTTTGTAAAGGCATGCAACCGAGTGAACGGGTGCTTCGGGTATTTGGTCGGGATGTGATTGTGCCAAAGGCGTGTGGGGGAGTTTGTTTTTTCCACTTTGCCGAGTTATGTGGAGAGGCACTCTCCAGTGCGGACTTTGATGTGATTGCGAAGACATTTCACACCATTTTTATTGAAGGTGTGCCGCGCTTTTCGTATGAGAGTAGTGATATAAAGAATCGATTTTTGCTCCTCGTAGATGCGTTGTATGAGCACCGCTGTAAGGTTGTCGTCTACGCACAGGTCGAGCCGTTGCAATTACAGGAAAGTCACGGTGAACGGAACGCGGTGTTGGAGCAAATGGGAAGTAGTGTCAAGCAAGAATCCAGCTTATTTGCAAATTTAACGGAGTATGAACGAGAAACGGGAAACCGATTAATGGATATCAATGATGCATCCTTTCAAATGGAGCGTTGCATCTCACGGTTGTGTGAGATGCGAACGAAAGAGTACCTTGAGAGTCCTCATAACTTTGAGGAGGTCTCTTTAAGCACGGAATAAACATATTGAAACAAACCGAAATATATATATATATATATATATTCAAAGTAAAGAAGATTAGAAAGGAAAGATGCAATGAAAAAAAAAAATGAGGGATGTTATCTACTTATTTCTTTCTTCCTATTTGAGTCGTTGTTGCTGAGGCTTCTCCTATTCTGCCTCATTCTTGTTATTTTTATTGTGTAATGAATTACTATTAGGAGCAGTACTAGCTTCCCATCCTCGTTGGGAGTCTGGCTATTGAGTCTCTGCAACGTAACGAATTTACATATATATATATATATACGTGTGTGTTTGTGTGTGTATGGGATGGTGAATGTAAACTTTTCTGCTTTAAAACATTATTGAATCGGCTACATGTTTTCAGTTGTATTCGTTTTCTGTATGTATGAATGTATGTATGTGGATATTGTAGCGTGTGCGAGAGAAACGGAGAGAGTACGGGAGTTCATACATAGACTTTAAGCTCTTTGAATCTTATTTTGATTGTTACTTTTCTTATTCATTCTTTTTTTTTTTACGTGAGAAAGGAAAAGAGAAACAAAAAAAAAAGAAAATAAAACATACACACAAAAAAAAAAAATGTATAGGAATACATTTATGCGCACTCGCTTATTGCTCGTAGGGTTATTGTTACTCGTACTACACGCTCTACACACGCCATGCATCGCCTCTCTTGTAGCGGATGCAAAGAAAAAGTCTCAAATGAACACCCAAAATGAACCCGGACTCTCCGACAATATTATCCGAGGTCCCTTACTACATGAACACAGCTTCGCCGCCCCCATTGTAACCGATTGGTGGGAAGAAGGAGTCCCACACTTCATGATTGGCGGTTCCTCCGTGGCAAACGAGAAGTTCATTCGCCTCACCACCAATTCCCTCGGCGATCACGGCTTTGCCTTCAACACCGCCCCATGCGATCACCCCGCGTGGGAGGCGCGATTACGCTTCTCCATTCGTCCCCCCCTTCCCGCCGTGCGTCAGCAAAACCGGCAACAGAAAGGCCACCCACACCCCTCCCCGGCGGTGAAGTATCAAGGCGGGGAGGGTATGGCGCTTTGGTACTTGGAGCACCCATTAGGGGATGACCATCAACATGTGCCAAAGTACAGCAAACCCATCGACCCGGAGACGGCGGAGAAGGAGGCCTTTCGTGAGGATCCCGCCCGCATGGCGGATCTCCTCCTCCACCAGGAAGACGACGACGAGGACGACGCGGAAGAGGAGGAGGACGAGGACGAAGACGAGGAGGAAAAGGTGGCAACGAATAGTAATACCAATGAAAACACCAAGAGGCAAACGGGGGGAAATGAAACCAAACGGGAGGCGCGTCGGGTGGAGCGATTAATGCGCCAACAGGAGCGAGAGGCGCGATTTCGCCGCGTCTTTCATCGCGGCACGTCCACCGATGACAGCGATCTCGAGCCGCGCGTCTTTGGCCTCAAATTCTCCGAACTCCGCGGCTTTGGGGTCCTCCTCGACTCGATCGGTCATCACGAGAAGACCGATGCGCACCGCAACGCGACAGGAAACCCCCACGCGCCGCACGAACCGCGCATTACACTCCTTCTGAATCTTCCCCCGCCGGCGTCGGGGGCGGGAAAGCCGGCGGTGAATAATTTCAGTCCATCCCGCAGCGACTTCCGCGCCTCTCCGGTGCGGTTACAGTGTGTGTATGACTTTAGACAAACGCACAGTCACCGCGCGGTGCATATGACGGAGGAAAAGGACGGGGACGGAAATGGAGACAACCAAAAGGATCCCGCCCAGACATTGCTGCAACGCACCCCGGAGGAGCCTGTGGAGCTCATTGTGCGTTACTACAAGCGTCGGTTGAGTGTGCTCATCTCCCGCGAGGACCTTTCGCGTCGTCGGGTTGTCGCCAATGCGGTGAATAAGGACGACCCGAGCCGAGACGGCGGTGGGCGATCGCCCAAACACACACATCGGCTGGAGAAGACGTTTGTGGATACGCTCTGCGGCGAGTTGGGTAACGTCGATTTACCGCAAAAGTATCACTTTGGTGTCTCCGCCAGTACCGGGGCGAAACCAAAGGAGAGGCGTTCCAAAAATAAACCCGATGGACCGCGTGGGTCCGTTTTGCAACTCTTTGAACGACAAGGGGATGCGCTGCGTGATTTGCATGTGGATGTGCATGATATCTACTCCTTTGAGCTGCGCGAGTTGGGGAAAGACGCCAAGGCGATGGGGTACTCAAAGAGTATTCCCATCGAGCATTTTGACTACGAGGCAGATAAACGGGAGCGGGAGCACTTCTCGCGACAATTACCCGTTGAACCGGACAAGGAATAGAGTGAAGGTGCAGTAAGAAGTGTGGGAGAAGCGTGGAACATGCAACTGAAGGGACAAAGAAAAGGAGAAAAAAAGAAGGAAAAAAATAAAAAAGGAAGAAACAAATGAACGAAATATATATATATATATATATATATATATAAGTAAATGGGTGGGGGAAATAACAGACAAAGGAAATGGAGGGAAGAGGTGATGGTAGTGAGTGTAATGAACGAATAGTTTGAAGAAAGAAAGAGAAAAGGACATTTTTTTTTATTTATTTGTTTTTTGAGACAAGAAAGGTGAAAGTATTTTTCAAAAAAAAAATCCAAAAAATAGTGGTTGGATGAAAAATATGTACTTAAAAAAAAAAGAACTAAATGGGTTCGTTTCTACTTTGTTTTATTGGATATCTAGCATTTTTGCTTCAAGTTCATGTATGTAATCAAAACGACAAAAACTCTTTCTTTTTTCTGCTTTTTCTTGATGTTCTTGGTTGTAAAATTTACATATGTACTCACATATGCCCCTCACGTGTCGTTTGTAAATAGAAATCTTACCATTATTTCTTTTTTTTGGAAGCCATTTGTTACTGAAAATGGCATATGTGCATAATACATAATTTTATAATAAAAAAAAAAGCAAAAAAAAAAAGCATGAGATAATTGGGTAAGAAGGAAGGAATTTCAAAAAAAAAAAAAGGAAAATGACTTAGATGATGAGAAGGCCAAAATTCACTTTTTATTTTTGTTTAATAAATGAGAGAAAATGTTGTGACTTCAAACCTTAATTTTTATGTTCTCCATTTGACGAGGCAATACATACATATATATGTATATTCATGTAGAGTAATTTTTTGTTGGTGTGTACACACACCTATTCCCTCCCGTTCTCTTTGACCCGTGCCGAACGCCTGTCCCGGCCAATGGAGACATCCACTCTACTACCCTTTCTATTTTTCTCTGTTTTTTTTTTTTTGTTGTTGTTGTTATTTTTTTGTTTTGTTTTGTGAGTCTTATTGTAGCCATACTTGTTGTTTACGATATTTTAAAAAGGAAGTTTTTTTTATCTGCGGAGTATACGTTTTTTATTCATCTATAAATTTATTTTACACTTTTTGTTTTGTTTGTTTTTCTTCCTTTCCTCTTCTTTGTAGACTTCCAATTCTCACTTTTTTCTTACTTTTGTATCCCTAGGAGGGCAGCGTTTTAAGAAAATATTTTATTTTTTTTTATTAAAGGGGGGAACTTATAGAAACGAAGAGAAGTTATTGTACAAATTATATATTTACATTTATATCTTCAGAAGACAAAAATGAATTCTTCGGATGCAGTTGTCATTGCGACGTTACTTTCTCAACAGCACTACCCAACGAATCCTGCGGCACTGCGGGAGCTTTTCTCTCTCATGGACGACATAAACGAAATGGAAATTGAGTATAATGTAACTTCACTAAGTGAGTATTATCACCCCAGAAGCTTGGAGGCTACAAGTGTGCACTGCAGTTCAAGTCAAGAGTCACCTCCTTTGGATGCGGCGCAATGTATTGCTCGATTGCGGTACCAAATTCGACAACACTGTGATGTGCGGCAGTTGCTGAAGGAGCGACACGCATTGCAAGTTGCCCTCACTGATATTCGTCAATCTCACGCCGCTGAGCAGCGGGAGTTGCACCGACTGCAACAAGAGAACGCCTCTCTGCGACAAATGAAAAAAATAGGATTTGAACGAGCCGCAAGGCGGACGTTTCTGCACACTGGTGAATCTCATCTGGGCAACGTATTCAAAGAGGATGCCGAAGAAGCGGCGGAGCCGTATGAAGTAGAAAGCAGTGAAAACTGTGAACGCAACGTTTTACCAGCGGACGGCATGCGTAGTAACTGGAACAACAATGACGAGGACATGTGTAACGAAATGGAGCAGAAAAGTGAAGACAAGAGTCGTAATGTGGATCAGAGTATTATCGATAAAAGTAGTCTAAATGTGAGGAGTAAACCAACTCAAGACAAAATACACGAAACAAGTAATAGCATGGAGGTAAATAATAAGGTGTGTGTGTGCGTAGCTGGACTTAGCCCCATATGTAGGAGCACCCCATCCAACCAATTATCGTCTCGGGAAAATGAAGACCCTCTTCCTCCGTTGCCAACACAACGTTCATGTGAAGTGGAGTATCTTCTTCATGTACTCTGTGTTGCGCGGGAGGAGTCTCAAAAGTGGGAGAACCAATGCATCGCCCTTCAGGCCCAACTCGCCGAGGAAAGGCAACAGCAAGAGGGACAATGTGAAGCCGTCATCAGTAAGAATAATAGCCTTCAGGAAACCCTCCAAAGTCAACTGGGTGCGGCCGAAAGTGAAAATGCGGAGTTACGGCAACAAATCCACACACTGCGCGAGGCGGTGCAACCGCCTGTTTCCAAGTTTGAGCCTCCCATTTCATCATCCCAAGCAGAGCCGACTTCGCAGGACGTGGATCCGACATTTCAAGAAAGAGAAAAGGAAGGTGAGCCTCATTCTCGCTCGGTATCCCACACATCAAGTGTGGCGGAGGTTTTGGAAAGCCAATTGGAGCGTCTTGCCCGAGAGGAGGCACCACATGGCACCATGAAGACAACATTAGAGGCGCTTCCTGTTGCGGTGACGTTTCCTCGGCCGTCCGCCACGTTGCTGCGGTCGATGCGTCAATCTTTAGGTCTCGTGGGTAAGGGAGGTGAGGAACATATTCGTACCAGTAGAAGCATGATGCATGAGAATGATCATAATGACGCACATACTCATAGACAGGGTTATGGCAGTGGGAGGCGAAGAGAACCCTCCGCGAGTGCACAGCAAGTTGCAATAAACCATCCAAATAAAAAAAATAGTATTGCCAAAAATATGGTTCATAGCGACAGTATTGAAAATGAAATGGCGTGGCACGTGCTGTACCGAATCGTGCCCGGTGCGATGGACCCATTCGAGGCCTCTGTTGGTGTGCACGAAGGTATACGCCGTCTAATACCACGCTTGCGTCGTCTCGAGGAGGAAAGGCGACGCACATCGCGTCGACTCTCGGAGGTGGAGGCACTTGCGGAAACAGTTCCACGTCTACGCGGGGACCTCGAGCGGGAGCGGCGGCTGAATACTGTGCTTCACACTCGCGCCGAGGAGCGGGCGGATGCAGTGATGCATTTAAAGGCAGAACTTGCCGACTCCCGTGCCGCGCTAACGGAGTTCAAGAAAAAACAGAATGAGGAGGGGAAAAAGTGCGCATGTGTGAATGTAGAAAGGGTGGAGCCATACTCTTCATCCATAGTAGTGGTACCTACTCAGTTCAAGGGAACTCGACGGGCAAGTCGAAAAGGGAAGGAGAAATCGCAAAGTAAAACGTTGTTGACCTCTGAGCGCCACCGTGCCAGCGCGGAGGATGCAGCTCGTTTAAAAATGGAATCTGAATTTGCGTCTGCTTTACGTGAACTTCAAGATGGCAAGTGTTTACTTGAGCAGCTTGTGCTCGCGGGTCGAGAGGAACTGAATCATAAAGCACAGTATCTGGAAAGCAGTCCAATGGAAGAAGAAGCAGTGGAGTCACCAGAGATGATACCTCCGCCATACCAACAGCGACAGCATGAACAAGAAAAACAAAAGGAAGATATGCTAATGCTACAGACCTCAATGCCCACAGTGTTACACAGGGATTTAGGCCATGTGAGTCTAATGAATAATTCCAATGGGACAGCAGATCGCTCCCTTTGCCATCAAGCTACAAGGTTACAGCAAGCGGAAGTGCCAATAAACACTCCAGAAGAGGAAAGCATGGCTGTAATTGACGAGAAATGCAACGAAACTTGTCATACAGACGAAGTTCTTCTTTCACAACACGCAAACCAACATGAACAACACAAGCAGCTGCAGAAACCGCATTTGGGTATTCTTGTAGGAGCAAAAGAAAGAAGCGAGAAAAGGGCGAATAAGAAGGTAAAAGGCTCACAATGGGGCATAGTTTTATCGGAGTGTAAAAATGAAATGGGGCCATGTGGCGACTGGTAAAAGAACCATGGAGACATTTGTTTTTTTTTGAAATATTTTCCTTGCACCACATGAATATTTGTATATATATATATATATATATATATATATATATATATATATGTGTGTGGGTTCTGACTCCTGCACCTAAACGAAAACAACAAATCAAAGAAATGTGATTGTCTAGTGCGTCATTCTTGTCCATCCCCATTTATTGATGCCTCTATTCTTTAAACTACCTTCATCATTTGCTGATATTTTAGAAAATGGAATACTACAAATTGTTCCTATGATTCTTCAGCTATAAAACTATAAATATATCTGCTTCTTCACCTCACCTAGACATGAAGTCACTCAAGTATCCTTGTTCATAAATCCCCTTCGTGGCAGATAATAAAAAATGTAAATCTCTGTTTTACAACATGACCAGACAACAAAAAGTTAAATTTTCATGTCCACAAGGTAACTAACTCGACGAAGAAAAAAAAAAAAGAACGCTCAACAACTCGCCAATCCCAGTACTCTTACCTCCTCTCTCATACCCTGACTTTAATCAAAGAAATACAAACTACAAAAAAAAATGCTTTTTAAAAAATCATTAAAAACTCCAACCCATTACAATTTGAATTAAAAGATTGAACCACTACCTCTCCCTAACAAAACCCCATTTATCTTCTAACAAGAAACACAAAAAACCATCACACAGCTATCAAGACAGGCATGAAGGCAACGCAAGCGGTGCTCGTGGCGGCGCTGGTCGCCGCGCTCTGCGCTGCCACGGCGGCGTTGGCGGCGATGCGCGCGGAGGCGTCACTCGCCTCGCAGTTCGCGGCGTTCAAGGCGGAGCACGGCAAGGTGTACGCGTCCGCGGAGGAGGAGGCGTACCGCCTGCGCGTCTTCGAGGAGAACATGAACGTGGCGCAGCTGCAGGCCGTGGCCAACCCGCACGCGACATTCGGCGCGACGAAGTTCGCCGACCGCACACGCGCGGAGCTGGACGCCACGCTCGGCGGCGGAGCGCTGCTCCCGACGGAGGAGGAGATGCGCAACAGAGAGTTCATGGAGGTGGAGGGCACTGCCCCGTCTTCTTTTGACTGGCGCACTTCCGGTGCTGTGACGCCCGTTAAGAATCAAGGAAATTGCAACTCTTGCTGGGCCTTTGCTGCCATCGGTAACATTGAGAGCCTTTGGAAGATTGCGGGTAACAAGCTTACCGCGCTTTCTGAGCAGTCGGTGGTCTCTTGTGACACAGCTCAGTACGGTTGTGACCCAAGTTACATAACCAATGTGTATGATTTTTTTGTAAGGATGACCGGTGGCCGTGTGCCAACAGAGGCGAGCTACCCGTACGTGTCGGGTAACGGGTATGTGCCGCCATGTCAAGGAAAGAACGTAACCTTTGGTGCAACAATAAAGGGATACACATTTCTTTCTTCAAACGAGGAGCGGATTGCCAACTTTGTCGGGTCAAGGGGTCCGATTACCGTAATAGTGGACTACACAAGTTTCCCTCTCTACAAAAGCGGGATCTTGACGAACTGCCACAACGGCCAACCGAACCACTTCGTGCTCCTTGTGGGCTACAACAAAACGAATAATCCCCCGTACTGGATTGTAAAGAATTCGTGGGGTGCCGACTGGGGAGAGAAGGGCTACATCCGCATTCGCTACGGCACCAACGAGTGTTTTGTCACAAGGCAGCCTATATCAGCAGTTCTGTAGAGAAGCAATGAAAAACGGTACTACAGTCCCCGGCATAACGCGAGGAAGGCGTGTGCTACGCAAGGGACGTCGACGGACAGGACCCGCTCAACGTGGCTGCCCTGTGAAATGCGTGATGTGTTTTTTCTAAACGTAAGTGCGTTGACTTCTTGGACGCCCGGCACCAGCTGGCAGTTAGACACCGGAAGGTAATCGGCACTGGCCCGTCGTGGCCTTTAAGTTTTTTTTTTCTCATTATTTTGGGTTTTTGTTTTCTTTTTTCTCGGTATTTTATATAACTATATGGCATCACGGCAGGCGGTGCGGTGCGCGACTCGGTTATACGAGCAGAGGAACCCTCGGGGTTGATTGAAGCGCGTGCCTTGAGCACTAACAGTCACGCCGCCGCCGCCGCGTCAGCCCTGGCCTCCACAATGTATTATACCTCTCATGGTTTTCAGGACGTTTTCGTTTTTATCCTTGTTTTCCCCATTCAGGACGGTTGTTTTTCTTTTTTTCTGTTTTACTTGTTTCTCAGGACGACCGGTTTTCTTTTTTACTTGTTTTACCTGTTTTCGAATTCGTGAACGTTTGTGGTTTTGGCGCCCCGCGCACCAGCCGGGCTGCGCGCTGTGTGTGTGCCCCCCTTGGGCCTCCTGCGGCCTCCTTTCCCCTCTCTGCTCATCTTTCCCCGCGCTCTCCTCTGCACTGAAGACGACAAGTCCCACAAGAGCCATCACACAGCTATCAAGACAGGCATGAAGGCAACGCAAGCGGTGCTCGTGGCGGCGCTGGTCGCCGCGCTCTGCGNCGTCTTCGAGGAGAACATGAACGTGGCGCAGCTGCAGGCCGTGGCCAACCCGCACGCGACATTCGGCGCGACGAAGTTCGCCGACCGCACACGCGCGGAGCTGGACGCCACGCTCGGCGGCGGAGCGCTGCTCCCGACGGAGGAGGAGATGCGCAACAGAGAGTTCGTGGAAGTGGATTTTGAGGTGAAGAACAGTTTTGCTGCGTTATTTGTTTGTTTGTTGTTGTTGTTGTTGCAGCTGCACTGATTATTTGTTTAGGTACAATTTTTTTGGCTTCCTGTAATACCTAATTTTTTTTGCTGTTCTGAGTTTTTTGTCATTGCAAAGAGCTTTTGCTTTTATTGTTTTCTGTTGTTGTTGTTTTATTTTATTATGCTTGTTGCTGTTTAAGTGACAAATTGAGACGGGTTATTTTTTTTTTTTTGCTGTTGTGGTTTATTTACGTAAGAAACATTTTTATTGTTTTTTTGTCATCTTTGTTTTGGTTGATGGATTCTAAAAATATTTCAATATGAATATTTTTTTCAGTTTTTTTTTTTTTTTGCGTCTGTGCTATTTTTTCATGACGCGTCCATACTTATAAACGCTGTTTCTTTCGTTTTTGTTTTTTATATATGAAGGTTTGTGGTGTTTAGGATTTCGCTTTAAAAGAGTAAGGAATTTAAGAGTACAGCAAAGGAAAATGTCTGACGTGGACCGTGACGAGGAGCAGACCACGGAACTTCCGTTGATTTGGCAACTCATTCACCCCGAGTACGCTCAAGCCAGCACGGAAGAGGCTGAGGAAGAAGATGAAGAAGATGAGGAGATGATTATGAGGCGACGTGCCCCGAAACTCAGCAAACTACTTCGTCTTCTCAATGATGCAGAGGATGAGGAAGAGCTTGAAGGTATGCTACAGGAGAAGGATCCGGTGACGCGGCAAACTCTGTTGCAGTGGGCCGCGCGTCATCGTCACTTTATTCTTGTGGAGTATCTTATCAAAAAGGCCAAACGGGCTGCTTTTGGTTTTCCTCTTGAGTCAACGGAGATGGCTGTTTTTCTGAAGTGGGAAGAGATGAAGGCGGAGTTGCCTACCCCTGCAGAAGTGCAGGCTCGGCAACAGCAGCGGGATCAAAAACGCGCGGAACGTCTTGCGGCCAGACTTCAGCAACTCCAAGCACCAAACGAAGAGGACGAGGAAGAGGAGGAAGAAGAGGAGGAGGAGGAAGAAGCGGAACCGCTCCCAGAAGAAATGGTTCATGAGGCGCTTTCCGATTATCATGACGAGTGGAACGAACGCGGGATTCCATTCGTTAAGCAAATTGGAGAACTTGGTGTCTACTTTGGTGCTCGACTTAAGGATGGCACGAAGCAGGGTCTTGGAATGGCTCTTTATCCAAACGGCGACGCCTACGCTGGAGATTTTTTTGATAACATGCGTCATGGCGAAGGCGTCTATTGGTGGGCCTCGCAGGGTGTAATGTATATCGGTTCATGGGCTCGAGGGGTGCGACATGGGCCTGGAGGACGTATTGTATATCCTGATGGTTCCAAATACCTCGGTGGCTGGTCGCGCGACATGAAACACGGCACAGGTCGCTACACCTACGCCGACGGCAGCAGTTACGATGGATCCTGGGAGCACAATGAAAAGCAAGGGTATGGGGTGTATCGCTTTACAGATGGATCCTCCTTTCATGGCAGCTTCGTCGCGAATGAATTCGTCACTGGGGACTGGCGTCTAGCCTCTGGGACCACGCGTTATGTGGGTAACTTTGAGAAGGATGTCCCTGTTGGGGTGGGTGTGTTTGTGCACCGTCTTGGTGGCCCCCGCGAGGATGGCAAGCAAGCCCCATCATTGTACCAACCTCTGGGTGCCTTTCAACAGGAAGGGTATTATCACAAAGGGAAATGGATACCTGGGGTGCTGCATGGCACCACGCGTGTCCCACCGCGATTGGAGGTGCTCGCGCCAAATAATCCAGATGAGGCGACAAAGCGTATTCCTGTCACCTTCTCACCGGATTGTAATGGTGGGACAATGATGGACCTTGTCAAGGCCTCAAACTTCCCACCGCTTCGTCGTTGGCTGCAGGCACTGGCGCCTATCAGTGAAAGTCGTGATTACGGTGTCGTTCTGAAGAGCATGGAGGTGTGCAGTGTAAAGTATGCCCCGGAGGATCCCAACCTGGTTGTAGAGGTGCGTATGCGGCCGGTCCTCTTTGACGCGGAGGGTCGTCGTCTTCGTCTCGCATCAGGTATGTCAAACAGTGGGATTAACACCGGACTTGGGGAGGACACCATTATTCTTAAAGAGCGCACCACCCGACTACTTGTCATTATTGAGCGCGCCGGGGCAACGCAGGAGCTTGAAAAGGCACCGATGGTATTACTCGAGCACAACCTACAAATGGTATCTGCCGATCCCGCACACAAACAGCACCGTCTGCCAACTGTGCAGGTAACCCCGGAAGGCACCATGGAAGGCTCTTTTGTGCGTCATGTCAGTCCTCCCCTTCGTGTCACGTTTCATCGCGGCACCACCAAGCAATTACTCCGACCATTACACAGCAGTCCGCTCATTAGCGATGCCGAGGAGGATGTGCTCATGTACGTACAACAATGGCACCCCGAGGCGCATCGACAGTTAAGTGAGAAACTCACCGTCGCCACGGAGGCGGCAAATAAATCCCAAACCAATCCCAACGCATCCGTGCCATGTGCGTATGTTGCCATTCCCCTCGAGGAGGTGCCGAAGGTGTCGACGGATGCGATTACGGTCATCGCAGCCACCGTGGCGCTGCGGCGGCGGCGCATCAGTCAATTGCCATCCGCAACGGTCGCGCCGCAGCGGCCGCCCACACCGACGGCGCCGGAGCCGGAGCCGCGGCCGGACTTACAGCCGTTGTACGACGCACGCGCCGCCATGAAACTCGCCGAGGAAGAGGGAGACGAGGATGATGGGGCCGGGGGTGCGGTGTAGGCGAATAGCATGAAGAGAGAAAGATGAAAATAAAAAGGAAAGAGAGAGAGAGAGAGAGGAAAGGGGATTGTGAATGCAACAGCAATTAAAGCAAAATGGAGGAGGAAAAGAAAGGGGAGGTAAGAAGAAGGGAAGAGCATGTGGTGAACACAATTCCTGTGATCATCATCGATAATAGAGAGAAACACGTGTGTGTGTGGGTGGGTGGGTGGGTGGGCTTTTTTGTTTTTATTTTTGGCGTTCTTTTTGACAGAAGATGTAATCAAAAAAGGAGGAATAAAAGAAAACGAAAAGGGCAATAAAAATATATCAAAAGCATTTCTTTACAACTGTAGAAGTACCATTTATGTGCGTCAATTATGAATTATACAAAATGGTGGAAGTCCTTTTTTGTTGTTATTGCTTTCGTTTTCTGTATTTCTCTTTGACTGTGTCATGTATCGCCTCAATAGACTTTGTCATATTTGATTCCGTCATCCTATAACGCATACATACGACAACGCTTTTTCACTTCTTTGTACTTTTTTGGTTTTTGTTGTTGTTGTTGTTTTCCTTTGGGGTGGAGGGAGGGGGCATCCTCTTTTTGTAGCCAATCTTGTTGTTGTTTTCCTGTACACCAACCTTCATACTTCCCTTTTCTTTGTTTTCTTCTTGTCTATTTTCGCTCTCCTTTTTTTTTCTTGTTGCCCTTTGGAAGCAGTCAAAGGAACATAAAAAGAGATGGAGAGAACGAAAAAGATGTACATATGTTATTTAATGCAAAGAGGATCACACCGACAAAAAAAGAAAAAATGATGTTCAGTTCTTACGCATGAAAAAAGAAATATCTTTCTACAGAAAAGAAATGAAGTGAAAGGGAAAGTTCTTTTTTATTCAAAAAAAATGTATACTTTCTTGTTACTTTTTTTTTTGATCTGTGTGTTCTCTCCACTCTTTATACATGCTTATATTTATAATTACATATATATATGTGTATATATATCCTTTTATTCTTTTTTATTTTCTTTTCTTGTCATAACAACACGAATTGTACTAAAGTTACTTACAGTGAAACAAGCAATAAGAACAAAAGGGGGTCTCCAACCAAAAAAAAAAAAAAGAAGAACAGTAAGCCGAACCCGTTCACGAAAATACACAACTACAAACAGGCTAAAGTGTATAAAAAGGAAAGTAGCATACACTAATAAAAAATAAAAAAAACATAGAGAAAGGACACATCCAGCAAGGAAAGGGCAAATATACACATACAGATACTCAGAACAACCAAAAAAAGAAAAAAGCATTCTCTAACTGAAACAAGAACTCAAATAAAAAGAAGAACTTACACGACACATGTTCTTCTCCACATATGTTCTGACAAAAAAGGGTCCACTTGCCAAGATTTGGCTTGCCGCTCATTGGGACCGTCGCCTCACCCGACACGAGGTCAAGGTCGTCGATCTTCGCCAATCCATTGTTCACATTGTTGAACCCGTTGTCCCTATTGCCCTTCGCACAAGTGGTGAACTCCTCGTCGGTGTCGTTCGCATTTACGCCCTTAAAGTGCGTCATCTTTTAAAGGACGCCACCGACGCCACCCTTCTGCTACGCGTGACGACATGGACGAACAAGTCCCACCCCGTCCCAACCGAGGAGGGCGTAGGCCTCGCCCCTGCCTCCCTTCCCCCAACCAAAACCCTCATGGATGGTGTCTTGGTGCATGGAGCCTCGGGCGATGTCGAGGCGGTGACGTTTGATTGGTGCGGCACACACACCTCTCGGGCGGCGGCCACCGTGACCGCACTCGGCGAACGCGAGGCGGCCGACGCCCTGTGTGAGGCCCGCTTTGATGACATTGCGGATCTCCTCAAGAGTGGAGGGGTGCCTTTGCCGGCGGCGGCCGTGGAGAAGGGAAATCCCACGCATGCGGGAGAGATGGATGGCGAGGCGGCGCTCTTTGCCTCGGCGTGGTACGCGTTGGAGCCGACCTCGCAAGGGGTGGAGGAGTTACACACGACGCAGCAGGATTATGACGAGATTGCGCGGCTTCGGGCGGATCTCTTGGCGTTTGGGGAACGCGGCGGGAATGGGGGCACCAGCACACCAAGTGAGAGTGGGAGTAAGAAGTCGATGAGTAACCCAAGCATTGAAAAGGCGCGTAGCAGCGCACAGCACATGATGCGCATGCACACCACGCATCCCATGGGGGATTTGAATGGGAGTGGTTTTCCCCAACCCATTTCGGATGAACTCTTTGATATTGGCGTGCCATTGCCGGAGGATCATGAATTGCCGGCTTTTTTAATGCCAGTTGGGGAAGATCCTTTTGCGGTTCCAGGTATGCTCATGCAACCACCCGGCAGTGGGTCTCATCCCAACATGATGAATGAGAATGGCAGTTTGGCGCGACACGGATTGGCGGCGCAGCGCAAAGCACGTGCAGTAAATGTGGTCGACGCCGCCGCCACCACACTACCGCGCGAAATCTTTGAGCGCTGGATGGCGGACCGCAGCGATACCATTGACGCCGAACCCCGCCGCGGTCCGTTTGATCAACAAGAGGCACAGGACCGCACCTTCCTCGCCCATGATGCCGAAAAGCCAACCCCTTCCTTGGGAACTGGACATGCCAACCAAAACCATACGAACCATCCGCCTGGCTCGGGACTGATGTGGCAGATGAGTGGTGTGGCACCGCTTTTTGGGGTGTCGAGTGTCTCGTTGCGTGACGCGTACGCCGCCGCACTTTCCCCATCCATGCAAACCGCCATTCACGCCCACAAACCGCACAAGCCACCGCAACAACCAAATGGGGAAGACATGGATGAAGCACTGCCTGCCGGGGCGGGGGAGGAGGAGTTGGCCGAGGCGGAGCGTGCAAGTGCGGGTCAAAAACGTCCGCGGGATTTGGACGGAAATGAGGCAAATAATGAAAACGGAGGTGTCAATGGACTTTCCGCCACCGCAGTGGCTACACTACAACGCATTCAAACGGAAATCGTGCGTGCCAACCCGGCGCTCTCCGCTAAAAATCCCAAACCCACGCGAAAGAGCAAACGGTCTCGGTCGGAGGAGGAGGAGGACGAGGAAAGTCCTTCCGTATCGTTTGGCAAAGCACTTTTGGAGGGGCGGTGTTTGTTGCGTAAGGTTTGCCATGGAATGCACCGACGGGAGGCGGCGCGGGCGTTTGTGGATGTTCTTGCATTGGCGTCGAAACAAATGGTTTCGGTTCAACAGCAAAGTGTAGAGGGGGATGTGGAGTTGGGGCTTTTGGCCTCCGCCGAAACTGTTCTTGCCTGAATCACGGTAAACGACAACGGTAATAATGAAACGATAGATGGAAAAGGGAGAAGTAAATGATAAAAGGAAAATCAAAAAAAAAAAAAAGGATGTCAAAAGAGTCCATCAAACTCTACATTTCCCCTTCTCTCTATGTCACTCACCTCGAACATGTAACATTATCAGTAATAATGATAATTTTATAGTATTTATTATGATTGATCCTTTGCTTTCACTATTATTATTTTTTTTCGTTTTGCGTGTTTGAGGTACATGACGCATAAGGGATGAAAAAAGTGGAGTTTGATATATTCTTCTGGATTTTTCTCGTTTACTCCACGTGTTGTTCTTTGCGTTTCTGTAAAAACGAAAGAACACTGTGTAACGATGAAAATTGCATGAAAAGAAGGTAATAAAAAGATGGTTTGTCACGTTATACTACAATGTGTTTGTGTGTATGCGTGAGTGTCTATTGTTGTTGTCGTAATTGCATCTTTTTCGTGTTATTTACAGAAAACTGAAAAACAAAAGGAAAAAAATACACACAAACATATTGTAGTATAACGTAACAAACCATCTTTTCATGCAATTTCTATCGTCACACAGTGTTCTTTGCGCATCTTTTTCGTTTTATTTACAGAGAAATGAAAAACAGAAGGAAAAAAATTTCTCAATTTACTTTTTTTTTTGTACGAACTTTATTCATTATAGAGGAGGAAACAATGGAATCAAACGACAATGAAAGGTAAAAAGAGAAGATGGAGAGGAAGTTCTGAATTACAAAAAAAAAACAATGGAAGGATTGTTGTGATGAATCATAATAGTAAATCTCATAGAGAACAGAACCCGATAGAGAAATGAAACGAGTGTATGACGCCTCCATACTTCTGTATATGTTCGAGTAGGTGTGTAATTGAGTGTGAATGGTTCCAATATTTTGAATAACACTCACTTCCTCATGTTCATATCATTTACTTTTCTTGTTGTTTATTTGTTGTTGTCGTCCATTTTTTTATATATATTACTTGTACTGAAACATGAAATGAACACAAAAAAAAGAACAAATACGCAAAACATATTGCATTCTTACACATATCTCTTTTTATACGTACTGTTTTAGTTTTTTGTGTTATTGTTTTGTCACTCTCTTAACTTTCTTCCCCTACATTTTTTGTTGCTGTTGTTTTTTTTTTTTTGCAAAGAAATTAAAAAAGGTAAAAAAATATATATATATATACATATATTTGTATTTGTTATCATTACTATTATTATTCCCTTCGAACTCTTACTTGGGATTTCTTTTTGTTGTTGTTGTTTTTCCCTAACATCAATTCAAATTTAGCACACAAACCACACAAAGAAAAAAAAGAAACGACTTATCCATGTCCAAGTACGCGGATCCTGATTATTGGGAGGAGCGCTATCGCAGCAACGACACCACCTTTGATTGGTATGTCACCTTTGAGACGCTTGAGTCCATTCTCCGCCCCCTCTTACAGCCTCCGGAGCAGATACGTGTGTTGGTGGTTGGCTGCGGCAACAGTCGCCTCTCCGCCAACCTTTACGAACAACTCAACATCCGCAAAATTATCAATGTGGATGTCTCCCCAACCGTTATTGCCCAAATGCAGCGTCGTCACAAGAGTATGGATGAGATGCAGTGGATCTCCTGCGATCTTGTCCACACCCCTCCCGAAAAGCTCCTCTCCCTCTTCTGCCCAAACGATTACCTCTTTGACTTTATTCTCGACAAAGGTCTCGTGGATGCCACCTTGGGCGGACACAACTCCTTTCACAACCTCTACACCCTCACAAAGAATCTCTCCCGGCTCTTAAAGAAGGGCGGACGCTTTCTCTCCGTCTCGTATGGATCCCCTGAGACGCGCATGGATCACTTTCGCCGTCGCAAACTCTTCTTTGATGTGGAGCACAAGGTGGTGGAGAAGCAGGTCTTCGCCTCCACCGCCCAACCCGCGGGGCACTATCACGTGTATGTGATGACAAAACTCGGGGAGAAACAGGCGGTCGCGGGAGAAGCCGCCGCCGCCGGCGAAGCGGGGGACTCGGATGAGGAGGATGACTTCTATGATCGGTTTATGACACAGGCGGCGACGGCCATGTCGGCGGCAGGGGCTGGCACAAACAACGCGTAAGTAGAGAAAGTGAAAAAGGAATTTGAAAAAAAAAAAAAACGAAGGGGGGGTTGGGGGGGGGGAGGGGGAATTATTGTTGCAAAGTAGAGCTTATTGTTTGATAGGGTTACGAATGAAATGTGTGAACGTGTCTAATTGAGCGAATTGGGAGTAAGTCTTTCGGTTTTTTTTTGTTTGTTTCTGAAGAAATGTTTTGGAAACACTTTGGTTTGTCTGTTCTGTTTTTAATGAACGAACGAGCAAAAGGAAAAAAGAAAAAAAAATACAAGCTCACTTTCTTCAATTCTTCTTACACATCTAAACACAAAGAAGTGACAAAGGGAAAAAGAAAAAGAAAAAACGTAAAATAGTGTCACGCACTTGCTCACTCTTCAAACACACTCCTCCGACCCCTTTTTGTTGTTGTTGTTGTTGAAACTTTCTTTTCCTTTTTCTTTATATTTTGCAACGATGTAAAAGAGCAACGAAGAGAGAAGTGAACGAAAAAAGAAGGAGAAAAACTTTGGCTTCAGTCAAAGCTGTAGATGGACTATTTTTACCTTTTTAAGTACGTGGTGGACGTGCAAAAATGTTTATTCGTCTTCTTGAGTAACATAGATAGCTTTTGTTTCCCTTTTAGCATTTGTGTGTGCTTGTTTCGTTTTTGTGAAGAAAATGCCTACAAGATGGAAGAAAAAACAGAAAGGGGGCATTTTAAATAATTTCAAACTGTCTATGTATATTTCACACTTTGAGTGTGTGTTACTATTTCAAAATGAAACAACACATGTTATGTTTCTTCATTTTTCTTCTTTTCATTATTATTATTTCTCTTTAGAACTAGTCAATAATAATTTGCGTGGCTTTCACTTTTGAGACGCTGATTTTCCCTTGATTTTTGTTTTTTGTTTTTTTGCACTGAGAAAAACAACAAAGGAGAAAAGCGGCGCAACTCCCTCTCCAAACAAATTATTTATTTATTTATTTGCTTCGATCATCACTTTGTATCTCGGTGAACTCATCCGAAATTGAATTGTTACTATTAACATTATTGTTATAAATATAAAATGCAATTAGAAATCGAAACGGACGAAGGGCATCCTGGGTCTTCAGGAAAAGACGCGGACGCCTTTCTGTACACACGCGATGAGGTGTTGAGATTCATCAAAAACTTTCTTCAACCTTACTATGAGAGTGGATCCCTTAAACGTGGGCATTTCATCCTTTTAGCGAAGCGTACCTTGCTCTTTGCGATGAGTTCCGGTGACCTCGGGGCACGCCGTTACTCCAAAGCCTTTGTGAAACAGTTGGTGCAACTGCAATTGGAGCAAATAGATAACATGAAGTCCAAGGTGGCACCTCTTCACACCAATGTCTCCCATGCGTCGGTTGGGGTGTGGAAAAGCGCTGCACACAGCAATGAGGTGGAAAATGTGGCCGTTCATAAGTCCCTCTTTCCGATACAAACTAAAACCCCGCCCCAACCGTATGATTCCTCTAGTGGAGGCGACACGGATCATGCGATGCGACCACAACAGCGCATGGATTCATCCATATCGCGTGTCACTCCCTCCTCCGTGCCTCCATACGCCCAAGCAAAGAGTAATGGGTGTAGCCAGGCGCATCGCTATTACTACGCCTCACCATTTCCTCGACATCCGATTCTGCCCTCCCGTTCCTCATCAAATGACCTGCAACAACAATGCCAACACGAACAACAAAAACGACAATGTCCGCAACGAAAAAGTGACAGGGAAAAGGTCAATATAGAGCAACACACCCAAGAGGAATACAGTGAAAGTGAGTATAGGGAAGACTCAGCAGAGGGACAATGGTGTGATGAAAAAGATGGGGCACTTTTGGAGGTTGTGCGGCACCTTCAAGCACGACTAGCAGCAGCAAAAGTGAGCTGTTCACCAAATGGGCCCCAAAGTGTTCCGACAACGCCTACTACACCGACAACACCCGCGTCCACCTGCGCAGCTGCAGCCACAGAGGGCGAAAGAGCGGTGATGGTGATAGATAGGGAGCCATCGTACGAGGCGTTCGGTTTGGCTGATTTCGTGCAAGTGGCGGATGTACGTATTCTGCAATACGGCAAGCGTCTCGATTTACTCGCGCAATGGGCGTTTGAGCGTCAGGAACTCATGCGTGTAGAGGGGCAGGACTTTACGCTACTGCTTCTTCGGCTACAGCAGACACTCATTTCAGGGCTCGCCCAACGCGTCTCAGATGGTGCGCAGAAACGTGATGATAAGGAAGCGAGCGAAGGGAGTCCAAATGCCGTTAGGCATTGTGTGCAGTTGGCACAACGGACACAACAGCAACCACCACCACCACCAACGACACCACCGCCGCGCGTACAGTTCGTGTGTTTCCCAGATCCTGAATTCAGTGATATCAAAGCGGAGAAACATGAAGATAACGACAACGAATCCAAAAAGAGTGTGTCTATACAAGTAAGGATGGAATCCAAAGGTGTGTTGAGTGATGGGGAAACTACACGGACACCTAAACGGCGCGTGACTACTTCGTATCTGAGTCGTTTTCTACATTCCACCCCACGCCCATCGCAATCCACAGACCCGACTTTACCTTCTCATTACGTGAAGTGTCATCACACCCCAAAGGCGCGTGCAGCGAAGTCCTGCACCCCGCAGAGAAGCGCATCCTGTGGCCTCAACACATCCCCCCGCGTTCGTTCACGCAGCGTGTCAAGCCAAACGCACCGCATTCCTTCCAAAGCCGTTACCTCACTCCAGCGCGTGGATCGGAGCGATATTGTGGAGTATCTTCGCGAATTATTACAGCCCGCCTTTTCAAGCGGTACGCTTCCGATGGAGCGGTTGGCAGATATTGTACAGCAAGCGACGCGAGGAGTATTTGGGGATGCGAAAAGACCACAATTGCCGAATGGTGTGGTGTGGCGGAAACTGCTGCGCGAGCGGGTGGCGCAACTTATTGGTGAAACATTGATTATGAAGGAGTGAGATTTTTTCTTCCCCGTTTGTGGAGTGAGATTGTTCAGTTGTTCTTTTTGGTATGTGGCTTGATGTTTGCTTGAGTGTAACCAGTGCTCTAAAGAAAGGGAAAAAAAGAACACGCATGCATCCTGGCAACGTAAAAGTGTGTAGTATCATTATCAGGAGCAAAGGATGAAAAAAACAAAAAAGTGGCATGTGGATCAACCGTTTCCCATTTTTCTAAAATTTGTGTCCCTCAGAGAAAATACGTGTTTATGAGGATTTTCATTGTTTTTATTAAATATATATTTTTTGTGTCTTCCTCTTCTTTCTGTTATTTGTTAAGCTATAGCCCCGCTACATAACAACTCAAACATAACAGAAGAGTTCAAGGCAAATCTAAATGAGTGATTCACCTTCACTTGCGGGAGGTCAACGTTCTGCTGAGCGTGGCACTTCTTCGACCGATGGGGACAACTCTCCCCCGCTCCACGCCGAGCAGAGCGCGGACCCCGTATTCGTTCACCCTGACGCACGAGCTCTCTTCAAGAAGGCTCCCTTTCTGAGGTACATGCCGCTCTTTGGTCAGGCGACGGAGGGATATGGACCGAAGGCGACCATGTCACTTGGGCTCTCGTACTTCCTGTGCAAGGGTGTTGCGGACTACCTGATTCGTGGTGTCCAATTGCCGTTGATGATAAGGTATTATCGTGTCGACGGGATGACGTACCAACGATTATCCAACGTTGTCACCATGGGATGGGCCCTCAAGGCCATTACTGCGTTGATAAGTGATTTGGTGGCGTTCTTTGGGTACACCAAGCGCTGGTACATGTTCGGCTCGTGCCTTGTGGGTGGAGCACTTGCCATTGGGGTTGGTATTCTTCCTGGAAACCCAAACAGTGCACGACCGTCTGCCGGCATGTCATTTGTCTCCTGCTTCACCAAAGCCAACGTGGATATTCTCTTGGAGGGCCACTACAGCCGCATGATGCGTCGCCTGCCTGGGCCTGGCCCTGCGCTTGTGAGTTGGATCTGGTGGTTCATCATGATTGGGTCGCTCGTCTCGTCTGTCATTACAGGTCCTCTGGCAGACGCTGGTAAGCCATATGTTTGCGCATTTGTTGCAGCCGGACTTCAGCTCGTGACGTGCGTCTTTTTTGTGATGAACTGGTACGGTGAGAAGCCCAACCGTGAGGAGCGACTGGAGGACGCATTTTTCATGGAGAAGGAGAGGGCCATATTGAAGGAAGAAAGGCTGCAGTTGGAGGAGAACAAGGAAGGGCATCAGCTCTCAAAAGACCTTCATCCGGAGAAGTCAGAGGACGATAATTTTGAAGAGCGGGAGATGCCCGTTGTGGCTCACGCAATGGCCGAACTCGATTTGGGAGCAGAGCCGTACGGTCCAGTGTCAAATGTTGTGCCTAATGATTTCGTGGAGCCTGTGCCCTGCTGCTGTGGAGTGTTTGAGGTAAATCGGGGAGTCTTACAGCGCAGCAAGAAGCTGACGGCGTACAGTATTCTGATGGGGTGTGGAGTGATTGCGATGGCTATCGTCAATATGATGGGGACCTCCCAACAGCTTCTCATTGCCTGCGTCGTTATTTCTGTGACTCTATGTTGCTTCAACTTCTACTCGCTGCCACTAATCATTGCCAAGGCAAACCTATACAATTTTTTGCAGCAAACATCGTCTCTTCGTTTTCCCGGTGCCCTGAGCAGTTTTTACACGGCCACACCTGACTGCCTTCCAGACGGTCCTCACTTCAACTTTTTCTTCTACAACACTGTTACAACGGTCATTTCGAATATTGCTGCCCTCGTTGGAATCGCCTTGTTCAATTACGTGTTTTCGAAGAGGTCGTACCGGTTGGCGTTTATTTCCACGACATTTCTCGGCATTGTTGCCGCGATTTTCGACCTCATCATTGTGAAACGGTGGAACCAACCAAAGGTGAGTGATCACGCAGTTTACATTTTGGGTGATGCCATTGTGCAGCAAGTGATTACCATGATGAATTGGATGCCCATGGTCGTGCTGTTGTCGAAGTTGTGTCCCCGCGGTAACGAGAGCATGGTGTACGCGATTCTTGCAGGTTTTGGGAATTTGGGTCAATCCATGGCCACAACGATCGGCTCACTCATCATGGAGCTGCGATGGCCAGTAATCACGAAGCCACCCTGTGACTTTCAGAACGTTTGGAAGATCGTGGTTTTGGCTGGGTTTTTGGTTCCGCTAATACAGATTCCGTTGTGCTTCCTGCTCATCCCGTCAGCCCGCATGTGTGATGACCTCCACATCGAAAGGAGCGAGTTGCGCAGCGAAGATGAGGCGCGTCGAAAGAAGGAAAAAAAGAACATGGAACGCGAAAGACAGGCTCTTGTGGAATGCGATGGGCAGGATGCAGGGTCGTTTGGGGACAACAACGCTCCGGATGACTCCAAGGGACAGTGTCCCAAGGCCAGGTAGGAGAGACATGCCCCCCCCCAGAACAAAATAATACTGTCAATGACAATAAAAAATCCCTCTTCTTCATTTTCTCAACCAATGCCATAAAAGGTTCGCTTTGATTTTTCAGCGTAACTCTTTTTCTGTGCACCGGCTTGACTATGATTGTTGTACAAACCATTAATTAAGACGTTTGTGCGTCTTTTATTTTTTTGTTTCTTTGCTTTACCCATGCCTTTTTCTAGTAGCTTTCCTTTTAAAAGACTATTTTCATTTCCGGTTTGGAAATTGAGCTTTGTTGTATGCCATTTTTTTTTATTCACCTGTTTTTACGTTATCTGTTGTGCAAAATACATACAGAAATTTGAGTGCCTTTTATTTTTTTGAAATGCTTACTTTTTTTATTCACCTATAATCTTTTTTAGTATTCCTTTCCTCTTTACGAATTGAGAAATTTTGCTCTTTCGATTATGTATTGAGCTATGTGTAATACTGTATATATAGATATGTTTCTGTAGCGATATTGTGCATAAAAATATATTTATTTTTCTTTGAACCGTACAGTTCTCTCTAGAAAATTTTAAAGGAATAGAGAAAGACAACCAAAAATGATGAGATAAAGCAATCTTCTTTTTGTTGTGCATTAACTGTTTGATTTATTCTTTTTTAAGCTCTATGAATTTTTTTCTTCTCATTCCTGTGATTATCAGTTTATCCGAATGCTTGTTCCTGTCTTCATGTTTAATGTGCCTAATTTATAATATGGGTTGTGATTTTTTTTGTTTTTATTTCTTTCTTTCTTTCTTCTATTTTCT
>JASANV010001419.1:0-48874 GCA_030849715.1 Trypanosoma mega | reverse complement strand
TTGGGCGCATGGGTCGCCCCGTCGCCGGTGTGATGAACTTTGCCACACCCATGATCAGCGACAGCCGCTTCAGCATCTGTACCTTCGCTGAATATCTGGGATTTTTTTTGTTTAGTTTTAATGAAGGTGAAAGTATGTTAGGGGTTTGTTCTTTTAATCTACATTTATCAATCATTTTTCTGTGTGTTGCTGCGAGTAGGAGCAATTTTTTCTTTTTGGAATATTCATTGAGGTGTGCTTGATGAACTAGTTTATTTTTTTGCTTTTTTTAGTCTTATTATTTTGTTAGTATAACTTTTTATCGTGTTAAAATAATGACATTTTGTAATAGGTGTTGTTGTGTTGGTTAAGAAGATCAAACATTTCGTGCGTGCTGATAATGGTTGAACGTTGTTTGTGTTTTTTTTTACTTTTTTGAATACTTGAATGACATACCATTAATGTTAACAAAAGGTTTTTCTTAGAAAGGGTTTTTGTTTGGAATATTTACATTTGGTGTTAATTCTTCTTTTGGGTGTGTTATTGTTTTATTATTTTATGTATTGAGGTTGTTGGTTTTATTTTTTTCACACTTTTAATTTTCATTTTTTGAGCGCTTGTGATACGAATGATCGGCCGAACTGGTACTAATTCTATATTTTTTGAGGTTTTCGGGGTGTGTGTTTTTACTTTTATAACCTTTTATTCTTTTTGTTTTGTTTATGTTATGAAGATAATTTAACTTGAAAATAATATAACAAATTTGTTGGTTTTTTAAACGGTTTTTTATTTTATTTCCCACTCACCCAACATCCTCCCCTTGGCGCGGAAAGCGTGAGGAGAAATGTATCTTTACCCTTTTCGTTAATAAACAATGGGTGAGCTCTGAGTTTCTTTTTTCCCCAGACATTTTCGGCTGCCTTCTACAAAGACGTTATTGTTTACTTTTTCTGGTCTAGTAGTTTTGCATTGTACCACAGAAGAACTGATGCCCTCTTTTTTTGTTTTTCTTTTCTTTCTTTTTCTTTTGAAAAGTTTAAGACGGTGTGACAGAGATTATTTATCCATTTTTTGCTAGGTGTTGTACTCATAATGGTTTGTCACAATATTTTTTTACTTGTCTTCGCGTTAAACTTTTTAACTTTTTTTGTTAGCCTATTAACGTTAAATGTTACGCACAGTTTGTTGTCTTGCGTTTCAGCCACTATGACCAATGCCGATTTTGTGAAAGAAAGGAATTCTCTGTATTACAGAAATATTCAAAGTATTGAAGAGTTGCATCTTTGTGTTGATTCCAGCTTGGCAAACGCAGTGAAACTTGAAGAAATCAGTTCTGCATTAAAAGTGGAAGTTTATTCAACTGGGAATAAAACAGAACAGGCACTAAGGGCTTCAAAAAATGTAAAAACTACATTTAAATGGGTTGAAGGTGCACTTTTATTTTTACGCAACGCAGAATATTCGTCAAACAAAGCTTCCCAGTCCTTTAAAAAAGCCTTGGACATGTCAATTGAAGTTGATGTGGCTTCAATGGTGGTGTCAAGAAAAGCAACTGTTCTCAAGGAAAAGGTGTTTTTTATCATTGATAATTCCGATAAGAAACATTTGTATGATAAAATATGTGATGAAGCAACTATATTAATTGCCTTGATAAATAAAACGATGTGGCGCATAAAAGATGCCAGAGAGCAGTTGCAAGAAGTGAAAATGCGCCTCGAAGTTACAGAAATGGCGTTACTGCAAGTACATGCGTTTTATCTTGTTAAAAAAGTTCATCTAGCTGCGCATACAGCTTTAAACTATGCCCAAGAAGCTATTGATGCCGAATATGAAACATTGAGCTCAGCGAAAAGTATACAACATGCACTGACCACATTTGTAATGACCCAAGAAGAGTGGATGCAAGAGAGCTTGATTATGCTCAACAAGGAAGTTCAGAAAGCGATGCAAGGATCTTTGGATGCTAAAAATGCGGCGAACAGAGCACAAGAGCAAAGCCAGAGCGCAGAACAAGCTGCCCAGAAATGCTATGAAGCGATCCAACTGTCCGATATCAGCACTCATGAAAATGAAGTTGAATTTGCACTACAGCATGCACTTTTTGCAGTTACAGACACGGAAAAGGCTGCAGAAAGGGTGAAAAAGGCTGCAAAGGGTGCATTCAACATCACAACTTTATATAAAGAGTATCGAAGGCAGACATCCATGCCTCCAACCACCATTGACACAGCTAAAGCCCCAGGAGGTGTTCTGTTTTATATCGCCCTTAATCTGGGAGTTTCACTGCTTTTAGTATTCTTTACCGCCCAATGATTGCTATATCATACTTTGCATATTCTTCTTGGCGATGTGGTCAAGTTTGCTCTCATAAAAATCGAAGTGCGCACCTGAATCCTACAATGTCAGTTTTTTTTGATGGTGTGGGTGAGCGTGTTTTGTGCGCCTTGGAAACGAAATGGGAAGGAAGAGGTTGCCACTACTGCCACCAACATCACACCCCTGGGTGGGTCACCGTCTCTCTCACTCTCTCTCTCTTTTTCTTTCCAACCCCCCCCCCCACACACACACACACAAAAGGATGAACACGCATTTGTTCAGCTATTTCGATGCGCCTCTTCTTTTTTCTCTCATTATATTTTTGAAATTGTTTCTTTGGCGCGTTTGTTTATTCGCGGTGTGTTTGGGGTAAAAAAAAAAAAACTTGAAGATACGAAAGAAAAAACAACAACCGAAAACTAATTTTTTTTTTTTTGCCACATGTTTGCAATTTTGAATTTCAATTTAATCTAAATTTCTCACCACACTGCTTCTATTTTTATTCATAAGAAGCCAGTTTTGGGAGTATCTCTTTTGATGTTTACTAAAACAAACACGCTTTTTTCATAACTTGGGTATGGCCGTCTGTGCGGTCCGCCGCGCCAATGGTCATGGAAGTAAGAAGGGCTCAGCATACTGAAAGGGGCCTTTTTTTTTTTCATCTGCTAATGGATTCCCGCTCGTACTAAAGAAAAAAAAATTCTCCGTTTGCGGTGGGCGTGAAAGTAGGCAATAGTATACATATATATTCATTATTGCTTTTACTATTCTCGCTTTAGTCTTCGAAAGTGTTACGATTATATATATTTATATATTTTTTGAAAGAATAGCAATTTTGTTTATTTACCCCACGTCCCTATGAATCCCCCCAAAAACCTATTCACGTATAACGTGTGCATGCGGCTTGTTACGGTTTCGCGGAATCGTATCGCTTAAATTGCCACCAAAATATGGTTTCTCACTCTTTTTTTTCTTTTTTTAAGCCAAACTCGAAACAACCATCGCTTCCATGTTTTCCCAATGGGCTTTTTTTTTCTCAACATTCCACGCACCATTATCGAAGCAATCATTTATTCTCATCGCCTTGCTTGTTTGAGAAGTGTCGATGTTTTTTGAACAACGCAGGAAAAGAAGCGAGTCTGCAGCAAAAGCAGCTAAGACTCAAGGCGCCTGTGCAAAACAGGTTTTACCCCACGCTTCAAGTAACACGATAGGAAACAATGACACTGGCAAAGTTGATTTTTCCTTTTTTCTTGTTCTTACTCGGTTTGAATTCCAGCGCGACCACAGGAAAGAATGAGAGGAACGTTGAGCCAGGAGGCCGCCACATAACTAGGAAGAAAAGAAAAAAATCGACGAAACCAATAACGATACAACTTGACCCTTCCCCCAGGCAGAAAATATAATATATATTTTTTTCTTTTTAAAGCAGAAGCGGGGTGGTTTGGCCAAGCGCGCGGGGGCAAAAGCAAGAGGCGTTTGCCACGCACCCGGCGCATGAAGCAAAACGAAAATGTCGATCGGAAAAGGTGCGCCAAAGAGAAAGGAGATGAACACAGTGTTCGAAATGCGGTTTCGTTTTCGGCGGCTACTAGGCACGAATGCGACCAAAAAAAGTTTTAAAGAAAAAAAACGCTCCCCGTGGGGATCGAACCCACGACCACACGGTTAAGAGCCGTGCGCTCTACCGACTGAGCTAGGGAAGCTTCAGTATCCTGAAACTAAAACCAGGACGCGCAATGACAATACCAACGAGGAAGGGAAACACTCGATGGGGCCCCGTTTTTTTTTTTTTTTTTACCCCTGAGCCGCCGAAGGGAGCAGGAAATAGGAATAAAGGGCGTTTTGCCGCACGCAAAGCGGCTTTTTAGAACGGAATGGCCGCGTGTCGGGTTAGCTGGCCCCAAATCCACCCCATATCTAAGAACAAAAAGAGGCGCGCAGAAAAACAACAACAACAAAAAAACCACGCCAGCGATGCTCCAAAAAAAAGAAAAAAAAATTTCCTTTTCGGGCTGGAAAAGTGCCTCGCCGCGGAAAGGGCGCCTCGGCTTCCAACGGCGCCAACGCCTGGCAAAAAAAAAAAAAATCAACCAACGACCGCGCGAGCGTGTGTGTGTTTTTTTTTTGGGGGGGGAAGGGTGGCAAAGAGAAGATTCGCACAGAAACCGCGCAGCGCGAAAACACGCCCGGATAAGAAAACGAAAAAAACTTTTGGGGGGACGCGCGTTCCTCAAAAAAATTTATAAAAATTAAAATAACGGGGCCGCGGCCCCGATTCCAAAAATTAACGGCGTGGTGGCGAAGTTCCGGGCGACCTTAGCGGCAACGCTTTCTAAGATTAATGCGCGCGAAGGGGTAATTTTTTTGATAAAAAAAAATCCCCCCGGCGCGGGAAGAAAAACAAATAACGCCCACCCTGGCCAAAAGCCCGAAAAACACCAATTCGATAAAAATAAAGAAAAAGGAAGGGGTAAGTCGCTTAAACGCGCCGCAAAAAACCATCCTGAAAGAGGGCCGCGGCTAAAAACGAAGCGCCCCCCAAAAAAAAATAAGGAGGGGGCGCGGCTTTTTTCCAGCACCAATCAAGCAGTTCTTCCATTAACGAATGCGGGCTGGGATTTCCCATTGGCAGCCGGTCGCAATAATGAATAAAAATCAAAGAGCGCCAAGGGCCGTTTTGGGTTCGCATCTTTGCGCGGTGCCGGTTGCCCTTTTGGCTTTTGCTTTTCGTACCAAAGGTTCCCGCCGTGGTGGGTAACAGGTCGGGGGGTGGGTGCAAAGGTTTTCTTTTTGTTTTCCAAAAAGAAAAAAAAAGTCGCAAAAAGGCGCATAAACTAAAGAAGAAAGGCGGGCATTTCCAAAAAGGCAATTTCGGAACCAAAAGGGCAGCGAGGTCTAACGCCCCACGGCGCTTTCCAAAACATTTCCATCCCCATTCCGTTCGCAAGCTTCAAAAAAAAAATAACAATAGCAACGGCGACAACGCAGCGCAACAAAATCACTAAACGCGGCTTTCGCGGCTGGAAATGGCAAGGGCGGGGGTGGATTTATCACACCGCTTCCCGCGCAAGGTGCAAAATGTTCCCGAAATTGCCCAATAATAATTCGAGATCTGCTGCTTGGAATTTCAAAGGGTAATTAGAAAAAAAAAAAAAGACCACATAACGCGGCCTGCCGTTTATCCCCCGAGCCGCCGCCGCAAAAAAAAAAAAAAAAAAAATAGTAATAAAAAAGCACGGCTGTTATCCAAAAACAAAATTCAAAACGCGCAGTTCTAGCGCCTAGAACCCTTTACATATTTGCCCTCCTTTCGGGGCTTTGCGTCCATGAAAAATCCGCCCTATGCCCCCCCACGGTGGTCCGCGAGGCTTTTTTTCCTCTTTTGCATAGGCGTTTTTCGCTATCTATACAGCTTTTGGCTACCATAATTCTGTGTGCTGGTTTGGCCGGAAAAGTCCTCGTTTCCGCCACCTCTAACTCCAGCTTCCGCATGTAAAAAAGAAAAGCGCACGCTTCTACCCCGCCGTCAGGTAAACATTTCCGTTTTTAGAGTAAAAAAAAAAAACTATCAACCCTTATACCGATAACCGGGCTCGGCGCCCAAGGGCCAACCCATCACCGAGAATTACCGACAGNCTTCCCGCCCCGCACTGCCTAGCTCAGGCGGGTCGACGTCTTGTTCGCTTCTTTCTCGAGCTTTCGGGCCAACCCATCACCGAGAATTACCGACAGGCCGCCAGACAGGTCGAGATGCCGTTGGTGGCGACGGAAGAGAGGGAGATTTAGGTATGTCAACGAGTTTTTTTTTGTGTGTGTGAGGGGTGGAGTGGGGGTGGGAGAAGGAATCGCGGTGCTCAGTCGAAAGGTGATTTGTGTTCCGATTATCACGGCTCGACGGCTCAAACTGTTTGGACCTCGGACAGTGTGTATCCATCACGGCGCGCGCGTGCGAGTTTGGATGTGTGTGGGGGGTGGGGAGGGTGAGTGGATTGTGTGAAAGGGAAGCGGCGTTCAGTGTGAGCTGAGTTGAAAAAGTGTATGTCTTCACTGTTTGTTGTTTGTTCAGGCTGACAGGAAACTAATGATGTGTCATCAGACGCTTGGGCGGTTTTTGCGTTTGTGCTTCTCGGGGTGTTGATGCTCCCGCGCGCCTATCGGCGAGGCGGCGGGTCTCAATTCACGCCTTTGTGGTGTGTTTGCGTTTGGGTGTTGGTTGCTTGGTCGGTGGCGGCGCGTCAGACCTGTTGAGTTTGATTTGACTAATAAAGAGTGCGCTCATCGCTGCTCGCGCACAATGGAATGGTTGTCCATCACGCAGCGCCGCCGGCTTCCCGCCCCGCACTGCCTAGCTCAGGCGGGTCGACGTCTTGTTCGCTTCTTTCTCGAGCTTTCGGGCCAACCCATCACCGAGAATTACCGACAGGCCGCCAGACAGGTCGAGATGCCGTTGGCGGCGATTATTGCGTTTGTTGTGGAAAACATATGTATATATAAACGTGTATTTAAATTATATGCGCTGTATGTTTTTTTGGTTATAGTAATGTATTGTTTATTTTTTAAAGAAAAGTAAAGAGGCATTCATATTGAAAGAATAGATTGTCGTTTGTCAGAAAGGAGTGTGTTATTGTAGTTTAATTATTGAATTTGTGTAATGAAGTGACATGTTTTTAATATATATATATAAATATATATATATATATATATTCTTTTTGTAAATTTCGTTGAGTTTATTTTCCGTCTTACAAAAAAAAAGAAAAACGTCATATAAATATTGTATAGAGTACAAAGAATGTGACAATATAGTGGTGCTAAAAAAAAGATAAACTGAGTAAACAAACGAAAAGGCAAAGGTAATGCCCTAAAAAAATGGTAGGGAGGTAAAGAGCAAAAAAAAGTGTTGTATTTTTTATATTTTGCTGCTTCTGATGGTGGTTCACTGGGTATATTTCCCCAAAAAGAAAAAAAAGACCACCTGTTGCAGAGGTCCTTCATGAAACCGGGGTGGTGTGTGTTTACCTTAAGACAAGCGCAACTATACAGACTTCATGTTGCTGCATCCAGTGCATGATGTACTCACGCGTAGTTTGAGTTTGTATGTGGAATATAAAAATTCAGTGGTATAATCGTGAAAGTAAAAAAAGGTTTGTGTATGATGCGATCAGTTACTTCCCCCCTCTCTCTCTCTCTTTTTTTTTTTCTTTGCTAACCTTTTTGATTATCCACATAATATAAATGAAATATATGGTCACTTGGGCATTTCACGATTCGCTTTGTCTCGTTTTACATTTGTTGTTGGAGTGTATATACTTTAGAGAGGCGAGAAAGGAACAGGAAAAGATTGAAAATGAACAATCAAACAGAAAAGAAAAACTTTTGGATTAGACGAATAAACTGTGTCAAAGGTTTATTCATTTTTCTCGCTTTGACGCTTCCTTGGAGAACTCTTTGTGTAAAACACTGGGAGACGCATGATTTTCCTCGTATTGTTGTTGATTTGCGTTGTCCTCCTGAATTTGACGTTTTCGGCGGTAGCAGCAATATATGGGCAATCCAATTGCCACACCAATTGGGATGACGGAAAATGCAATCAACACGGAACCGTATGACCGTGTTTTAGATTCGTTGTACTCAAGAAAGATGATGCCAAAGGTAAGCATGGTCGCAAAACCACCCACAAAAAAAATAACGGCCAACGTGAGGTAACAAATGAAGAGACCCCTTGGTAAAATTCGTCTTCCACAGCCACAGGCAAGCCAAGGGAGTGCCAAAGCAAGAAAAAAGGGCACAGGGGAAAATCCCATCACTAACGCAGCCCTTCTCACAATACTCTTACGTTCCGCTTCGTTGCGGGATTCACTGCTGGAGATAAGAATACCAGCACCAGCTGCTGTCATCCCGGCAAATCCACCAAGAAGGATTACAACAGCCATGGTCACAAGAGTGTTGCGAAGACAACGGTTCATCGCTCCTTTTTTTTGTTCTGTTTTTCGGAAAGACTTCTTCTTGACTGTAATGATACTCCCTGTGTGTGTGTGTGTGTGTGTGTGGCGTGGAATATAAGGAGAAACTTTGAAAAAACAAGAACCAAAATGAATGAAAAAAAGAACATTGATAGGGGAAGTCATGCGGATATTACTATTTAAAAAAACAATTATTAAAAAGAAATAATAGTAAAAAATATGATTTATTTTTTCTAGAATTTGTAAAGTAATACTTATAAATGTATAAAAGTCAAGCAAAGAAAATATACACCATGTGCCTATCCAATTCGACTTCGAGTTCTGTAGAAGAAAAAGAACAAAAAATAAACCGACAACTTATAAAAAAGACAAAAATGATAAATAAAGCAATAAAATAAAAATAAATGACTTTATCATGTGTGCGATTTGCTCCATCAAGACAACTTTTCCCAAATCGAATTCACTGATTCCAGTCAAAGTATGATACTCTTTGACCAAAAGAAAGATTTACTCGTTTGACACGTTTTTATCTTTTATTGTTTCTGGTGGTGTGTCGCTGTTGAAGGATGTTCCTGCATTCTTATAGACTTCTCGGGACCACTCATCCACTTGGATACAGATATGTAAACCTCCGTATTTTGGTTCCCTTTGGTAGTTCGCACAAAAAAAAAAGAAGAAGAAAAATAGATGCTGAGTTGTGATCTTCTCGAGTTTAAGGTTAACCGGCATCCCATTTGTCCTACTTCCACACATCATTGTCGTTGTTGTTGTTTTTTGTCGTTGAAGTATGAATGAGAGGTGGTAAACAATGCGTTAGAAAACTTAAGTATTATCCATTTTTTTTTTCTAAAGCTAAATTCAGCTGAAATCTTGGTAGAATCACGACGATATGTATATATACATTTAAATACGAATGTATATTTTTAACCAATCAAGTGAAATGGAAAACAAAGCAACAGCGATTATTCAATGGTTTTACTGTGCCGCACAATTTGAATGTTACTCCGTCATTTAGGCCACTTTTCCGAAGGTGTTCCCTTTTTTCTTATGTTGTGATATATAAAAATATATATTTATACACACATTTACCTAATGCCTTGGGTGATCTACTTTAATAACAACAAAAAATGAGAGAGGTATTAGAGTTGAAAATGTAATAAAATGAACAAATAAAAAACTTTTCTTTTCTTTTTCTTTATTTCCAACAAATCAAAGCTGAAAAAATGACACTTTTACACACATAAAAAGAAAAAAAAATCAACTAAACAACCTCAATCTTTCTTTGGGCGTGACATAGTCTACATACATATACAAATATTTTCTCTTTTCCTTCGACATTATCTTTCTTTTCCTTTTTTTTCTTTGATAATAGTTTTTTTGTTTCTTGTTGCTTCTATATCAAGCAAGTATATGCCATTTAAGAACCACCTGGGTCACGCAAAAAAAAAAAAAATCGAAAAAAAGAAAAAGAGGTATAAAAAGAGAATAGAAAAAGGTATAAATGGGTAAATTGAGCTAGTAACAAAATCTCCTAAACCAATGAGGTGAATACAATAAGCCTTTACCAATATATATACATACATACATATATATATATATATATATATTTCATATCATTCATTTTTTTTTGTTTTGTGTGTATATGTGTTGTCATGTTGACATTTTCGAAGTACATTAACTGTCATCGTTTAATGGATTTTGAGGTAAAGCATCATTTGCACCCCCCACATTTTCTTGCGGATAGCAGCCTTCCGATTCTTCATGAGCGAATAGTTTTTGCTTTTCCATTGCGGTATTGGCGTACTTCTCCAGTTCCTGACCCAAATATCTCGCGATGGAACCACTGCTCGCAGCGAACCCACCAAGAGTGTCGGCAATGAAAGAATCAACATGTTTTTTAAGAGTACGCACAGCATCTTCAAATTCGTGCTTTTTCAAATCATACTTTGCCTTGGAATCGTCCCGCTTCTTTGAAAGCTTCTTGTATGATTTACTTTCAGAAAGAGGTTTATTTTTCTTTGCATATTTCTCCTCTGCCGTTGCAATATTATGACGACCGGTGTCGTAAGAAAATTTCACATCCCTTACGGATTTGAGCATTTTATACACCTTATCCCGCTCCGTTACAATAGGGTTAAGCCGGTCTCGCACCAGACGTTGAATATCTCCTTGATACACTGAAAGGATGTTTCCTTCCTGTAGTTTTCGCATCTCTGCTGAAAAATCTTTGGCAAACAGTTGAATGGCACGTTCACTACCCTGAGAGACTTCCGAGTAGGATTGACCCACTTTTTCGTATGCAATGATGAGTTGCTGATGGGATGTGATTGTTTCCGTGATATGCTTGTCAAAGTGTTTAAGCGACTTTTCAACACATTCAAGATAGACTTGGTGGTCGTCCAAGTCCTTATCGACCGTTTCATCAATTTTTTGACAGAGTGGCATCCTTAACGTTTAACTATAACAATAATAATAATAATAATAATAATAATAATAATAATAAAAACACGCACAAAACAAGAAGAAAAAAAAAGGCATATATATATAAATAAGAAAAGTAAAAGATAATAGAATGACAAAATTGATTTAAAAAAATTCTAAAAGAAAGAAATTGATAAAATCCAAATAAAATGTAAATAACCACTCAAACACATAAGTGTTTACGAAACCAAAAACAAACAAACAAAAAAAAAGTGTAACCATCAACAACAACAACAAGAACAAAACCTCACATCACAATTGAACAAAAAAAAGCAATTAGCAAGGAGAATAAAGGAAATGAAATCGTTGAAACCATAGAGGCATTTTTTCTTTCTTCACTTCTTGGTGTTGGTGGTGACGGTGAGAGAAGGAATGAAATAATAATAATAATAATAATACAAAGACATGGTAAAACAACGGCGACTGCCGAGTATTTATAGTAAAAGGTGGGGGGAAAGAATTAGACCGGACCATTTTATTCGCTTGCTCGCGTCAAGCATTCTTCTCCTGTGTATGACTTTCCAAAGACAGTCAAAGTGGGACATTTTTGGCGAGTCATGTGGGTTCTTCCTTGTAAAATACCCCTGTTAGAGCTACAGGAGATCCCAGCAAATCGAGTACGGATGCAACAACTATTACTTTCTTCTAGATGTGACTTTACCATGCATTCTCCTACAAAGCGCCAAATACGTTTATTTTCCAGTGAGAACTCTAGTATTATGGCTGCAACTTCTAAAAATGTTAAAACGACACCCTCAAGCATTTTTTTTGCAACTTTCTTGAGATTTGTATTTGCATTACCTTTAAAATCCGATTGGTGTATTGAAATTCCCAAAAAGGATAAATTTTGTTGCTCTTTCATTGCCACATATTCCTGTTCATCAATGGGGGAATCGAATTCTACGGTGTCGTCTATGCCTTCCATGGAGGTCAGTAAGTGGGTCCAAACCCATGCCTCATTGGGGCATAGTTGAATGGCTTTGGCAAAGCAATCCTTTGCTTCATAAGGACGCCTTCCATAGAGGACATCGAGAGTTAGTTTCGGTCTCCTAGATTGACTCGAAGCACCATGGGCACCGTTCTGTGTAATGGTATCATCCGCTGCATTGTGAGACCTCTTACTGATTTCCTCATCTTCGATGAGTTGTTGTTGTTCTAGTGTGGCAAGACCCAATCCAACCCATCCAAAAAAAAAAAATACAGGCTGATTTCGAAGACATTTCACGTAGCAGTCCAGGTTAGATACAGTTATCGTTCGCCCAGTGAGAGACCTTTTTATAGCTATAGTTTCCCCAGTACGTAGAGAGAGAGCCAATCCTTCCCACGCACGAACATTGTCATTATCAATGCTGAGAGCACGAGCGAGAGCGTCGGTTGTATTCACAAAACACAATTCTTTTTCACCGTCTTCCTTGTTAATCAAAACCCGAACACAGAATGGTGGCAAAAGCTGTGCTGTAGATAAAGCCTCAGCTAAAGTTATCCAATTAAATGCACTCTCTGAATTTACACACAAGAGATCCAGTGCATGAGCCACTTTAGGGTATGCACAGGCATCTTCAATAGGCTCAGGCTTAGAAAGCTTCATTTTCTCATCTTTACGTTTTTTACAACGATCCGCTCGCTTTATGTCATCCATCTCATGGCGAATCATATCTAATGTTTCTTGCCTTGACTCATTACTTATTCGACTAAATCTTCGAGAGCGAGGTGTGCGCGGTGTGGTTGGTGCGAAATGTACAGAGTGCTGCTGTGAATAGGGATAATTATTGGACAAATTATCCCCTTCCAACGCTTTCCGAATTTCAACAGGGGGTACTAATTGAGTTGATTTCAAGAGTGTGGTGTATTCCAGTTGTTCATTTGTCTTGCAAATTCGTTCTACTTTTGACAGACGACTTCCCAAAGACGCACTACCACCACGAGGTGATCCAAACGGAGAAAGAGGCTTACACCTTGATGAAGTCATTCTATTCTGCTGCTGCTGTTCCTCGTGGACTGACTGCTGCTGTCGTACACGACGCACTGAAACGGAGTGTATGGTGGGTGATGGCATTCTAAAATCGTCGAATGTATTGGATTAGAGATTAGTGTCATTCTTATCGTTTTTGCCACCGCTAAAAGTACTAATCACATCGTCATTATCATTATTCTTGTCTTGTATGATATTGGGACTAGCTAGTGTGTTTATTTTAGTGCATCGTGTTACCTTTTCCTGGATCGATTTATCAGTTGATCGACTCTGAATATTTGGTGTGCTGGTCGTGTGTTGTTGTATTCTACCGGCATCCTTCATGCGAGGCAGACTCTCGTGAGATCGAACCAGTTTAGGGTAAAACTGATGCCGATTAGTTAAATATCCTTGTTCTCCAAGCATGACTGTTTCTGGTGGCGGAATTGACCCGTCAGGGTCCGAGGAGGAGTAAACCTCCTTTACAGAGCTGGCACGCATCGGAGCATCCTGTTGGGTAAGACGTGAAGAGGATGTGTGGTGCATTTCTCTCAGTCGTGTAGGGGTTTTGCTCACTCGCGTGTTGCGGGAGCGAGGCGTGCTGGGTCGCGTTTGAGAAGATGTTCGTTGGCTGGAGACGTGACGGGCAGCCTTTTCATACCTACATTGCGCCTTGACTGTCTTTTCAATAGTTTCATGAAGGGGAGCAAATTTCATGCTATCCAACGAATTGGCACTGCGTGAAAGCAACTCTAATTTCTCCTTGTAAGACAATGTTTTGGATTCACTCGAAAACTGAAGAACTAGTTCATCAAACATCCGTTGTTGATTGCGCATTCCACATGGGGTTCGTTGAGGGTATACTTGTGAAGATGACGGCGATTTTGGCGGAGGTTGACATCCACTGTTGTAGTTGGTGTCTTCCCGTGATGGCGAAGAGCATTTCAATTCTCTCGTTTCAGCACAGTCACGACGTATTTTTGTTTGTTTAGCTGCTGCCATTGCATCCCAACAATTTGAACCTGCCAATAATAAACTAGGACTGTAGATGTATTTTATAAGTTTAGCCTCCCAAATGCTTCTTTCTGTTTCCTTCTTAATTTTATCCTTTTTTTTTAACGTCCTTCGTGTTAGGTGTAAACAGTAACAAAAAAAGTATGCTAAAGTAGAAGAGTAAGCTTTTCTCGCACATTGATATTACACTATATTTTCATTTTCTTCCTCTTCTTTTCACTTTTTTTGTCACCTAATGAATCTGCTTTCACGGTACAACACACATCGTCTTGTTAGAAAATCGCAAAGAAATGTTCAAAACAAAAAAACCTTCTTTTCTCTTTTTCTAATATTTCATTTTTGCGTTTTTTTTTCCTTTTTATTATTAATTTCATTCTTCTTCCTCTTCTTTCCTCCTCCGTTACTAGCTCGTTATTAGAGTACATTTTGATGGTTTAGAAAACCCTTAAAGGGGACAAAAAAAAACCCACAGAAATATCTTTAATGAATTTTCTGTTTTTTTTTTTTGAATGTGTAAACATTATTATTTTACCTCACTTTCTATCTTCTTCTCTCTTCACCTTATTCATGTCCACCCCCTCATTCTTTCTCTGTCTTTACCTTTTTTTTTTTTCGTTTCTTTTATTCATTTTATTTCCCATACTTGCCATCATTCGTTACCCATTGGGGCCTTAAATCTATCCCTAAGTTCGAACTCGTTGTTTAGTGACTTTTCGCATCACACCTAGTGTCACCTGCATCATGTAACGCAATAAGACGGTGAGCATTTGTTTCAATTCATAGGCTTTAAAGCCCTTTCCTTCGTATACACTCAAGAGTGTTGCAGATTTCACGTTCTGCTGTCGTCTAAATACAATGGGAAAGACAATGACGCTCAGAATTAACCTGGCCACACAAGTAAGAAGAAGTTGTTCAACCCGCGCGCACTTACGCCGTTGCAACCGCTCGAAGCGTCGTTGAAAATTGAGAAATAAGGCATGTGCAGCGGTAGGAGCCCAGCATACGGCTGCAGATATAATCATTTCATCTAACACGGTCTTGTATGTAAAATGATGCCATGATTTTCCCATTGCTAGTAATCGAATCGGTGCTGTAATAACAGATGAAAGGAGAGCAGCAGGTCCATGACCATATCCCACAACAGTCTTATGATACACTACATTGCGCACCACTGAACCACAAAGGGCGGCTAGTAAACCTTCATGTCGAATAAATTTTTTCCAAAACTGCGTATCCTCAGAAGAAGGGAAAAAAGCTTTATAAGGTGTGTATCGCAAAGTGATACTCTGAAATACCACCGTGGAGATGAGGTCTTGAACGATATCCTCCGTTAGACCCCACTCAAATGGGACAGGAAGTGGACCTGGTACACGGGTACAAAGTGCAGCACGTCGCAGTACCTCTTGAGAAGAAGTTTGACTTCGGTAATCCTCATTTGCCATAAGACGAAGCGGTTCCGAAACATTTTGAAGAAACTGTGCGGCTAATCCAGGATGTTCATTAAGAAGATCATTAAGTGAGGAGGATGTTAGTTGGTACGTAATCGTATCATTCTCTGCAGCTCGTACTGTCTCTGTGGATAAACCCTGGGTAACAAAGTCATACATACCAACTGTTTGCCCTGGACAAATAAAGCGAGAAGGAATTGTCATTGTACCATCACCAGCATGTGCTATTAATACACCTTGGGCAACCACCCACATACTCACATGACGATCTCCAAAGTACGTGAGGTAGTCACCTGAAGAGTGCACACGACGTGCAAATTTTCTTGAAACAGCCTTTATTTGATGTGATGTGCATCCAGAGAATAAGGGAAGATTCCATAATAATTCATCTACAGAAACGACAGATTTCGAATCTAACGCTGGGGTTACATCCGAGAGAGCCTCCAATCCCGGGAGGAGGTGACCCTGTAGAATTTCCAAACAAGAAACTCCACCACCGGAAATGTGAGAAAATCGAGAACCCAAACCAAGAAATTGCACCACACGAGCTGTGCTTCGCCCTCCAATGATGGAAAGTCTACTTTCGCGTGCGAGCAGCGTGGCGAAAGCGCATGTACCCTCCATGTATCCAAGAGTTGTCCAACCAAATGTACCTGTCCAGAAGACGCATTGACATTCTCGAATACTCTTCGCAAAGAGCGCAATTGTATTTGCTCCACAATCTACAGCATATACATCACTTGGAATTGCAACAGATTCAACTATAGCCGCAGAGTTTTCACTCGCCTTTAACAACCGTTTTGTTACGAGATGATCAACAGGGAGAACTAAATCCACACGATGTTTCTCACACAATTCAATAATTTCCTCAGCAAATTTTGTAATAGTAATGGATTCCTCCACAACATCTCCTTCAAGATTACTGGGCTCTTTACGATACACCATCTCTGATCCATTAAATGCCTTACCCACAGTTAAACCTTTGGCAGCTAAGAATGGCATTTCCAAAGCACCAGCAACAAGAATTTTATCTACTTTCCCCACCAAACTTCGAATCATTTGTAGCTTTTCTGGAATATGAGTCCCTGCCACCACAACTGCAAGAGGACGTATCGGATTTGTAAGAAACTTAGTAAAGAAGGCGAGTTCTCGGTCCATTGAAAGACCAGCTGCACCATGATTAAGAATCTTGGGTAGTGCCGTATTACTAGCACGCACCGCATGAATTGATGCAAAAGATTCATTAACAAATATATCAATTTCTGCGGCAAGGATTTCCGCTATTGCCATACGTTCTGCATGATTGGGTGAAGTCTCATTCTGGTAAAATTGTAGATTCTCCAAAACAAGAATTTCACCTGGAAGCAACTGATGAAGAGGCGGACGTACACAATCAGGGGCAAACTTTACAGCAACACCAGGTAATAAATCACGGAGTACATCCACAAAAGCACGTGTCGAGACAGGTCGAAACTCAGCTTTTGGAAAGGCACGTCGCAGAGCGGCTGCCTTTTCCTGCGTCGACAACTGTGAAAACGCAGCAGTTTTTCCAGTGTTGGAGTTCACAGAGCAAGTTGGAGGTATTGTATACCCAGGCACACTCCCCAAGATCTGCATCTTTACAGCTGATGAGAGGTTAAAGAAAAAGTTACTGTATCCAAATCCATCTTCACGAGAAAATGCTTCAATTGCCTCTTCGCGTTGCTTTCTCGGTAAGTTTAATGGGATACCAGATAAAGGCCCAAACGAGGCCGCAAGGACTACGGAACCCATCTTCTCCAAAAGATACGATATCGTCGTGAGCGTTGCCTGAGCATCTGTAGTATCGCCAATAATATTTTGAGGGTCAACCAATACAAAAAATTTCTTGTTTTTCAACGGCCATATGTCACAAACCGCACGCTTAGAACCCAAACTCCGAACAGACATTAATCAAAAAAAAAAGTATAAATGCTTTGTTTCTAATATATATACAAACATAAATATGTTTATGTATATGCATAAATCCAATAACATAAAGCAAAAAAAAAAGAATACATTCCAAAAAACAAGTATATACTAAGGGATATCTTCACGTCTTCACTCCAAAAAAAACAAAAAAGTTACAAAACAACAGCAACTACTGCAGCATATATATTTTTCTTTTTTCCTGCTTTAACACAGAAAGTACGTTAAAAAAGAGACCTTTATATATAAATAAAAAGAACAAAATTCCGCTTACCGCAGAAACTTTCGCTGCTCCTTAGTCTTTCACATATTTGACAGAGCTCAAAAATTAAAACCTACTCCAAAAACACTACGGCAAGCTTTACTCGAAGCACACATATACATATATATATATATATATATATATATATTTCAAAAAAGAAAAAACGAATCTTTGCGCTACCAGAAAGATCCTTATCAGTTCCTATGGCCCCGGGGCACTAGCACCTTGGAGTGTCATGGCCTCTTCGACAGCGCACCAGTTCCCGTTGACGCGTCGCAGCAGGGCGAGGCCGTCGGCTGGCGCCAGCCCGAATCGGTTGCCGATGCGGCAGAGCTGGATGCTGTCCAGCAGGTTGTCCCCGGCGAGGGCGGCGCAGTGCTCATACGCGCTGAGCGGCACGCCGGCGAGGTCGGCAAGGACGGTGAGGAGCTCCGCGTCGCTCGTGACGTGCTGCGCGAGCGCCATGACCACCTCCGGTGGCACGTCGCGCTGGCGGCCGAGTCGCTCCGCGCGGCTGCGGTCGGACTGCGGGCTGAAGAGAAGGCGCGCCTCGTCCCCCCCCGCCGCGTCGCCGGCGAGCGGGTAGAGGGAGACCATGTCGTTCGTCACGAGCCACCGCCCCGCGTCGCACTGCTGCACCGCGAGCACGCGCGTGATGCGGCGCCGAATGACGACGCGGTCGGCCCCCGCCGGTGCGCCGCGGTGCGCCCACCGCATGACGCCGTGCAGCGTGACCACCGCCAGCGGCACCTTCATCGCGGCCGGCGACGGGCCGCTCAGCTGCGTGTTGTCGAGGAACGAGACGGCGGCGCTGCCGTGCAGGAGGTGCCGCGCGCCGAACGCCTTCGGGTAGAGCCAGTGCTCGAGCTGCGAGCACACCTTGGTGCGCCCGCACGCCACCACCGCGGACTTGACGCCGTGCATGAGGTTGTGGTTGCTCTCCGTCTGCTTGAGGCGGAGGGCGACGGTGTCGCTGATGACGCTCCGGTGCTGCGCCGCGACGGGGGCGCCGCCGGCGGTCTTCGCGGGCGAACTCACCGCCGCGTCGGGCGAGGCGAGGGAGATGGTGAGGACGGCGCCGTGCGCGTACACGTCGGACACCGCGTCCACCCCGCGCGGGCCGCCCTCCGCGTCGTCGGCCTCCAGCGGGCGGAGGAGGGCGCACTGCACGAATTGCAGCACGTGGCGCGCCGCGTCCGCGTCGGCGGCGGGGAAGCGCGGCCACGGCAGCGCGAGCGGCGGCGCGACGACCGCCTCGCCGTCGAGCCCGAGAAGGCGCGGCAGCGCACGGCGCACCCCAGCGCGGTAGTCCTCGCGCGCCGCCACCGGGTTGCCGCCGAGCACGATCTCCTGCAGGTTGCGGAACTCTTTCAGCTCCGACAGGGAGTCGAGCGTCTTGATCTGGTTCTGCTCCAGCGACAGCGCGCGCAGGGCGAGGTGCAGGTCCGCCTTCTCCAACTGCCGCGCCAAGTGGTAGAGCGATGTGATGCCGTTGCCGCGCAGCTGCATCGCGGACGGCGGCGGCACAATCAGCGCCTTAATCGTCGCGCACAGCGCGCTGCAGAAGTTCTGCGTGTTGAAGTTGATCGACCCAGACACATCGCGCAGGTCGGGCAGCTTCGCCAGCTCGCTCAGGTCCAGCACCCCGCTCGCCGCGTCGTACACCCGCTGCTGCTGCTTCTCAAACACCAGCCGCAGCATCGTCGACAACAGATTCGTCGCCGCCGGGGCGTCGTCCGATGGCGCCTCAATGACACCCGCGCGACCGCCAGCCGCCGCCGCCGCCTTCCCGCGCACGTGCAGGTACTGGCATCGCTGGTTCGTGCAGGAACCCTTCTGGTAAAAGATGCACGGTATCCGCGACTTGTCCTTCTTCTTCTTGTACGGGGCGGACATCCCTAACAGATCCAATTCACCCCTCTAAAATTCTACGTTTGTAAGAGAGATTTTATTGAAAAAAGGGCTAATGGGCAATAAATTTTCAAGGGCAAATAAATTTGTTCAGTGAACATGGAAAGGGATTCCTTTCCTGTTTTTTTTTCCTACGTATTGCGCAGATAAATATATTAATGATGGCCTGTTTCTGCGTTTTCTTTTCCGGTTGTTCTTCGATGAAACGGAAGGAACGATAGATACCAGGGTGTTCTCTTTTCACGAGAAGTTTCAGTATGATGCGTTTTTTTTTTCTTCCTTTATTGTTCCTTTTAGAGCTATTCTCCTGTTTTTTTTTTGTTATCATGTGAGATTTATGTTATAAAACTGAAATCCTTTTTGCTGGTTTCGCCTGCTTTGTGACTGGACTGTTCACAAACGACGTTTTTTTTTTGTTTTTTTAAATTTCCTTTTTTAATTTTCGTTCTTTTTTTCCCCCCCATTTCTTTCTTTCGTCTGGTGTTTGTGTTTTTTCCTCGTCTTGGCTCTGGTCTCTTTCGTTCCATCCCACGTATATTTTGTCCGCAATACTTTTTTTCCTTCTCCTTTGTTGTTCGTTGTATTTCCTTCTTTCTTTACATATATATATATATATGTATAAAGCGATCGTGTTAGCATTACTCTGCAAATTGAATGTTCATTTCCATGTAGGAACATGGGAATGGAATGTCGTATGCTTTAAGCGTATTGGGATGCACCATACCAAAGTTTCCAATAAGAACCTTCTGACCCTTTCGGTGAAGGAAGATGTCCATGGAGCGTCCGGGGAAGAAGGCGCCGTCTGTGCCTCGCTCCAAAGAGTACGCGTCTTCGCTATTTCCCTGTGATTCGGATTCCTCACCGCGACGGGTAACACCGAGTTTGACCATGACAAGCTCAACAAGACCATGAATGTCTTCAAAACTGCTGTTTTCGCTACAGCAGTGAAGGGCAGCCAAACGACGTTGATTTTTGGCCCCACACCGCGGGTAGACGGAGGCATTCGTAATCACAGGAGGAAAATTTTTGTCATTGTCTAGAAGCACCACATCCGCACATTCAAAGAAACGGAGGGGAAGAGGGTGCGACTTGTTGGAGCTGAGTGTCTTGAGAACACCAGGCATAAGAGTTGGGCGACAAATTTGGAATTCTATTGTCTGCGGGTTGGCAATATGCACTGCTGTGTCCTTATCCTCGCGGTTGAGGTTGGCAAACGCCTCATCGCGGGAACAGAGGGAGAAGGTGAGGAGTTCCGTGTAACCCGCATTAGCTATCTCAATCCGCAGTAAATGTGCAAGTTTGTTGAGGGGTTGCTGGGTGACGTCACCGTGGGTAGAGCATTCCACATATTTCACATTATCATAGCCGTACGCAATAGCCACATCCTCCATGAGGTCTGTAGGTCCCAAAACATCTGGACGTGTGGGTGGCACTTCAACAGTGACTTCCTCTTTATCGAGTTTTACAACCTTGTGTAGCATACGCTCAAGGAAGTCTCCGCACTGCTTTGGTGAGTCCAGTTTGATCCCAATAAGTCGCTCAATCTTTGCGATCTTGGCAGACATAAGTATAGGATCTAAAATTGGTGTCACATGTGATGTAGTACCATCTGTAGCAGGCTCCTCATACTCCACCTTTACTGCCTCAACGGAGAAGGGGTCATCACAATAGGAGGAAAAGGCGCAGACAATTTGGTTAACCAACACACTCGCCCTTTGGTAATCTGTTGCGGTACACTCAATAAACACATTCTGTGTATCCTTACTGATACACGATAAATCTGAGTTTATAATAGGTGGAAGGGAAAGAATCTTATTCGTCTTGGCATCCAACACAACGGGGTATTTATCAAAGTCTGAAATCAAGGAGACAAACTTACCAATGTGACGATCATCCTTGTAAAATTCTGCGAGACCATTCCCGGCACAATGAAGCTCACGTTCACCTTGATTGAGTGGCACAAAGCGAATCGTCTCCTTGGGACGACAGGCGTAAATAAAATTATTGCCTGAAATCTTGTCCAGATCATGTGTGCCAACGGAAGCAAGTGTGCGACGACGTGCCAAACCAAAGTGTAATTTTTCTTGAAAATCAATGAAACTCCTATAGCTGCGATCATTAAAGCGAATGTTCTTTAGTACTGCACACACCACATAATCACGAATGTTTTTTACGGATTTCTCCACCGTCATCTTATACAGTGGATTTGCACGATTTAAAACCTTAAAGCACGGGGAAGGCATCGCAGAGATGAAGACCTTCAGCGCTGCTGCCATACCTTCCGCGCATTGAAGATCATAGCGATTTGCGGGGGTGTCAATTTTGTAGATGACCTCATCGGAGAGCTCACCCGCCTTTGTATCTGTGCCCACACCTTGCTCTCGTCGCACCATCTCCCGCTCACTCGTGACGTCGTCGAGCTCGATACCAAACTGAAAGCACAAATCCTCGAACTGTTCCTCCGTGTACTTCTTCCCCATAAGGTCGAAGAGGAAGTCTCGTGCAACAGCAAGAGTCGGCATACTTATTTTTGTCTTTTTAAATTTCTTTTCCTTTCTTCGCCTCTTCTTTTATCTTTGAAGATGCTTGTTATACGTTTCCTTTTGTTAAAAAAAAAAAATAATAAAACAACTGAAAAGGACAAAAAAAAAGAAGACATATGAAAAAAACGTGCATAGTATCTTTAGACACACAAATGCGTGGAAACGCGCATCTACACGGCAAAAGCTTAAACCCCAAGAGCAGCAACAACGAAACAAACAATTCCTATTTATCATATATTTTTTTCTTTTTTGATTGCACACGAAAGCAGGTGTCACGTATGGACCACAAAAATAATCATGAGAAGAAAAAAAAGACAAAAACAACAACAACAACAGCAGCAACAACTAACAGTAACAAATGAGAAATGAGCAAGATGAGATTGTATAAACAAAAAAAAACATATATAAGTATATATATATATATATATACAGATATTTCTCCCCTTCTCTTCTCATCGCTTCTTCATATCGAGAAGCTCCTGTATTCGGCTACGAATCGCATCCTTCTCATTATCCTCTCCCTTGACGGACTTTCCTTGCAGTTCCCGCCGCCTCGCCTCCGCCGCGACGGTGCGGTTTTGAAACTTCTCAATGCGCCGCAACGGATCGTGTCGACTCTTCTGAAGCGTATCTAATTCCCGCCGCATTTGCGCCGCCGCCGAGAGGGACACATATCCCGTCATGACACCCTTACCATCTCTGTTTGCGTGATCCGCCCCGTTTTCCTTCTCCGTCGCCTCCCTTTCACGTTTGTGTGCGGTGTGGCGCGTTGCCTTTTCCATCCCAACCCGAAAGTCCTCCTCCCTTTCCCCGTTTTCACGCGGTGTGGCGCTTGACTTTGGCGCCACTTGCCTCGTTTGCGCTTCCGCGGCGAATATGTTTTCGACTTGACGGTATTTGGCGAGTTGACTCCCGACTCCGCCCGCGTCCCCGGCGGAGCGGAGGAGTTCGTCGTAGCGCCGCTCTTCTTGATCGTGGCGCAGCTGCACCCCGCGCTCGGCGTCGGCGGCGCTCTTCGCGTCATCCTTCGCCTTGCGCTGCTCGACTTTGCTGAGGTTGCGGTGTGTGAGGGGGTGAAAGCTTTTGTGGCGGTTGATGTCCTTATTGTGGGCGGCGTACATGATAGCTGGAAAGGAGGCCGCACGCGAAAAGTTAGAAACGGACTGCTAGAAAATAGACCTTGAAGTGTAAAAAGGAGAAATGCAAAGATGAAAGAAAGGGGGAAGTAGTAATGGACAGGTAAATACATCTTCATAGTTTTAACATACAGAAACCAATAATAATAACGGTAATAATAAGATACCAATCAAACAATACAAAAAAAATATATAGAGGGAGGAAAAAAAGATTATAACAAATGAAATAAAAACGACAGAAAAACGAAAAAAAACGTATACCCCCAAAAAACATTCGTTTCATTTTTCCTTTCACCATAAACTATGGTGAAAAAAAGAAAAAGCATAATAAATGACAACAAATCAAAAAAAAAAAGCATTCAATTACATATATATACATATATATATATATATTCCACTTTCAGTTCTTTCGTTTCAAACGTATTTGTTGGAACTGTGCGATGTGCGAAAACGGTGTTATCGCTAATGAGCAAACAACAGTTCACTTCCTCGCTGTGAAACACAGGCCCGCATAAATAGTTTCTCGTGCATTTGCGTTGCTGGATCTCTTGTGTTCATTAGTTTTTTTTTTTTGTTTCTACTTTCTTTTCTTCTCTGATCGACGACGTTGAAGAAAGAAAAGAGAGAGAGAGAAAAAAAAAAAGTACCAGAAAGAATCCGTCTGCCTCTCCCGAACCAACGCTCGTGCCTATCACTGCATCTCGCTTCACACACTCTAACCGTTCTTCCTTTTTTTTTTTGTATTTTTATAAAAATAATATCAATAGCTTCAACAAACCGCGTCGTCCTTTTTCCTCTTTGAATTAATCTCTTCCTGCAACAAACCGTTACACTCTTCCATCCGTTCAACATGGCAACGATTTTTTTTTTTCAAATTTATTTATATATTTGAAATTATTTTTTGTATATATATATATATATATATATATATTTATTTTTTTGGTATAAAATTTTTTTTTGTCTTTTCTGTTTAGGGTGAAGTGTTCCAAAAGATCTCTCGCAATGACAAACCACAAGTAATAATATTTGGCATTTACCAAAACCAAAGTTTGTCTCGTCGCATTTCGCAGTAACACCGCCACTCCATGTGCGGCCAACGAAAGGGTCAAAACGGGAAAACAAATGATTGTATTTCCCGCCCTCTTTTTCATTCCAAACAAACAAACAAAAAGCAAAAAAGCGTCACGTAAAAGTGAAACGGCGCGTACACAACCCGCGGTGTTTTCGCACACACTGTTGGGGCAAATGATGAAACGTCTTTTACACATTTTAAGGTGTGCGAAAAGAGAGCGAAATAATGCGACGGACAAATCAAATGGTCATTTGCGGCGAGGCGAAAGAACACGACACAGCAAACAGAATTTATATATTATTATTTTTGTTTTTGTTTCGTTGACAAGTATCACGTATTGGATGTGTGCAGCGAAAGAAGAGAATAAATGAGAGGACAAAGCAGTCAGCAGAAAGTGAGAGCCAAAAAACAACAACAAATAAACAAACAAACACAAAAAACAAAAAAAAAACGGCATGCGAAATGGTAAATAGATAAATAAATAAACGATTGAAGTGAAAACGCATAGGCAATCATTACAACACGTTTCACAGAAAATATAAAATTCCTTTATTTACATATTTATTCACAAAATATGTACATAATTGAATAACATCGCTGTGTGTTTGGCGCAGTTCAAGAGGCTGAGATATTCCTTCTGGCAAAAAAAAAAAAAGAGAAAGAAAAGAAGAGAAGTGATGACGATAAAAGTCCAAAAATTCAAAAGTGCCTCTCCTCCTAAAAAAGAGAGTCGAACACAAAAAAGAAGGAAAAAGAAAAATAAGTAAAAACAAAACCCCCTCAAAAAAAAGGGTCGCTACGTTACTTTCTTTTTGCTACAAAAACATACTAACTAATACTCCTTTTTTAAAAAATAAATAAATAATTAAATAATGAATAGCCACTCCATTACACATAAGGAACGAGATACACACATCATGTCATACACGTTGTTGTCGAAGGAGTGAATGAAAAGAGTACTATGCATTAAATAAGCCAGAAATGTAACAACAACACATTATTTTGATGTATAAATATATAAATAAAATAAGAATAAATAAAAAACATAATAAAATAATTCAAAAAAGAAAAAAGAGAAAGAAACAAGAAGAGAAAATGAAAAGAGACATAAAAAATTCCAATATTTCGAAAAAAAAATGATGCATCTGTGTGTGACATTTTATTTGCATTTCATCTCAAACCTCTGTCCCGCGTTTCTTTTCTTCTCTTTTTGTTTTGTTTCTTTTCACCTCCACCGTTACAGTCCTCTTCTTCTTCACTATCTTTCTGAAGCAGGTGGCGTAAAGGCAACAAAGGAATGAGATATATAAAAAAAAACACACACACAGAGAGAAAGAGACATTGAGAACTCCAAACACGGAAACATGAAGTGACAGACACGCATAAACGGAGCAAAAAATAAAATAAAAATAATATATATATATATATATATATAGATAGATAGATAACATTAAAAAAAATATAGAGAGCTATAGGATACACCAGTATTCCCACGATTTTTCTTGTTCCTTTTTTATACGTTTATTCACCTTTACTTTCGTCTTTCCCTTCTTGAGCCAGAGTGTATCCTATAAAGGGACGGGATCCCCAATATATATATATATATATATATAAAGCAACACACTCTTAGCTTTTTGTGCGGCTCAGAAGAACGGGAAACCACAATGATAATAACGAAAGTAAACACATACTTTGAATATTTTCTCTCTTTTTCTTTTCTTTTTTTTTCACGAAAAGTGAAAATCAACATTGCATAGATACCTCTCTTCGTGTTCAGACATATAAAAAAGTATTTTTCCTTCGTTGGATTCTTCTCAAAAAAAAAAAAGATTTTTTCTTGCATTCCTATTTCTCTCTTTTTTTTTTTTCTTTCATTTGAAATACAGAGAGTGAGAAATAGACATCAAAACCACCATTCTTTTACCTCTCCTTTCTTGCCCGTGTATATAACTTCTATTTTGATTCCTTCCTCCTCCCAATCGACACTCTCCCCCTTTCCCCGTTCCTACCCGCGCAGAAGATCCATCATGGCGTCGACGTCCGCCATCGCCCGCTCGACCCGTTCAGGCGGCAGCGTTGGGATGTGCCCCGCGGCGAAGCGCTGCACATCCGCGTCGCTCCCGAGGCACTCCATGACGGCGCGCATCACCTCGTGTGTGGCTGCCGGCAGCAGGCGCCGCCGCATCGCCTCCACGCGCGTGTCCGCTGTCGGGTTGAAGAGCGGCGCCGCCTGTTGCCGGTCGGGGCGGAGGTGCAGCATGTCGTTGTGCACCGCCCACCCCCCGGCCGGGTCGAGGAGGAGGGCGAGGGTGCGGTCGAAGAGGCACGTGAGCGCCGGCCCGTCGCCGTCTCCCCAGCGGAAGGCGAGGCGGCCGTGCAGCGTGGCCACGCACGTCGGCACCCGCACGCCGTGGGTGAGGAAGACGACGCTCGCGCTGCCGTGCAGCTCGACGGCGAGGCGCAGCGTCCGCCTGTCGCCGCCGCCGACCGCCTTGTTGGCGAGCGACGCCTTTGCGCGGCCGAGGGCGACGTGGCGCAGGGTCTGCGCGTCCTGCAGGTTGCGCCAGAGGATGTGGCTGCGCAGGAGGGCGAAGTCGCTCTGCATGAGGTGGCGCTGCGCTTTCGGGAGGTCCGCGCGGCGGTGCGCGGCGTCGAATGGGAGGCGGCGCGGAATCGGCTCATCCGTTCGGCTCACGGAGAAGACGGCGTGGGGGTGGTAGACATTCACAAGGGCGTCGTAGTCGCGCGTGGCAATGGGGGCGAAGAGGTTGCTCTCCAGGAAGCGCAACGCGCCGAGTTGGGTCTCGTTGAGTTGCGGAGGGATGGGATTGGGCAGACGAAGCATCGCGCGGTCAATCACCTCACCATCGAGCATGCCAAGACGCGAAAGGCTCTTTACGATCTGCGCGCGGTAGTCGGGGCGCTTCGTCACGGGGTTTCCAGTCAGGAGGAGTTCGCCAAGACTGCTAAACTTGCGCAGCGGACCGAGGAATTGCATCTCGGCAATGTTGTTTCCGGTTGCCGAGATGGCGGTGAGGCCGTTGTGCACATCGGCCTCCTCCAACGCGTTGAGGAAAACAGAGAGTTTTTGAATCCGGTTGTCGTTGAGAGCGATGATGCGAAGGGAGGAGCCAATTTTGCTCTTAATGACATCCGCCAGACTCTTACAAAAGGCCACACTGTTAAAGTCCACACTGCGCTGCACACTTGACAGATCCGGTGAGTTATGAAAGCTTGAAAGATTCAGCATCCCATTTTGTGGGTTGAAAAGCGTCTCGGAGGACTTTTGGAAAAGAAGGTCAAGCATCGTTGTCATAACAGATGTCACAACCCCTCCTGAACCACCACCCTTGATGTTGTTCTTATTGTTATTCGTAAAATTATGATTGTTATTGTTGTATCCACCACGCCCAGTCCAACGGCCGCGCCCGTTATGCGCCGCCCCATCGTTTGGTTGATTACCAAAGTGACCGCGTCCACCACCACGTCCCTTGTTCTTGCTGTATGGACGACTCATTCTTCTAGCAATGTATAAATATAAATACAAATATATATATATATATATATATATATATGTGTTATTCCCTCTCTTTTTTTTCTCCTTCTTTTTCTTGCTTTGTTGTGTGCTTCCCTACCTGTTACGTTTCCTTGTTTCGCCCTTTTAAAGAACCAGCTTACCTATTTTTTTTGTTAGCTTCTTAACTTTTACAAACAGAAAAGAAATGGAAAAAAAAAATATGTATATATATATATATATATACACATACAAAAATACAATCAGTAATGTAATAGTCATAAAAACAGAACGGTAACACCATTAAAAAAGAAGTATATAAGGCAGAAGTGGACCTCTTCATTCGTCAAACAGATGAAATGTAAAAAAAACAACAACGGGAAATGCAATAATAATAATAACACTGTTTTGGAATATGTTGCAGACACACGCAAAAATGAAATAAAAATAAAAGAAACCACACAGTCACACACACAGGATGTTCTTGAGAAAGTAAAACTGCACCAGTCCACACCTTTTTTTTTCTCGTGGTAATTAGCATTATTGCTGCTCTTCTCTTTTTTCTGTTCTCTTGCGGTTGTTTCACCCAAATCCAGCGAAACAAATAATAATAATAATAATAATAATAATTAAAAATAATACCTGATAAAAAAAAATTAGCACTGCATTAACAACACTATCATAGAAAGCAGTATGTTTTACAAATGAAATGGCGCACAACATTGCAATAAAATTTTTATAGCCCAACAAAAACACAAAAAAGTTAAATTTTGTGAAGTTACAGAAAAAGATAAGGGGAATAAAGTATCTTCAACAACAACAACAACAAAAATGAAATGTAGATAATCAAAAAAAAAGTTATATTTATATATATGTATTCTTTTTCTTCTTGTTGTTCTAAAAAAAAAAAAAATTAATTTTTTGAGGGGATGTAAACAATTCACATACTTTAGTGTCCGAAAAGACTGTTTTCGCAATCATTTTTTCCCTAAAAGCACCGTTGTGCAGCGTGCGCAGGGTTTGAAGATTGTGGAAAAATACAAACAATAAAAGCACAGAAAAAAAATTTCATAACTAAAGACAAATTTCCTCTACGCAAACACGAGCTGCAACAAAGCAAAAAAAAAAAAAAAGAGGGAGAAGAACGGAGAAAAATCACTCAAACAGCAACAACAAAAAAAAACTGTAAAATATGTCGCCAAAATAAATCTTTTCCTTTTTCCTCAGAGGCTTGTCTTCGCTTTTTTTTTTTTCTACACACTTCTTCTCTTAACGCGTCCCACTCTCATTGAAACATCTCAAAGTGAAAATGGAGGCGTTACAGAAATGCCCCTTCACAAGACGCAGGGCGACGTCATGGATGAACTCCGCCGTCTCATTTGCTCTAATAGAGTATGCGGCTCTATTTGCGTCGATAACCCCCGCAACGGGCCTTATCAGTTTATTTGGATGTTGGGGGTCCACCACATCCACGTGCATGTGTTTAACAGTCACCCATGACGGGTACACACTCCTGTAGGATTGCCAATGATCGTCCCCGGAAATGGCGACGTGTGCGGCTCCGAGTGGAAGAAAAAGGTATAATGAGGCGCCCGCCCCTCGACCAGCGACAAAAATCATGCGATTATTCATCGCCTTTAGCTGTTCCACAAATGGTACGTTATCCCTCACATCACCGGCGTGTATGAGCTGTTCAGAATAACGGCAGCAAAGGGGTGGTTGCTTCCACACTTCGCGCATAACTTTTAGCGTTGCGCCTAACCCGTATAAGCGTCTCATCCTTGACTGTCGCTGTAGGACGTACACGGAGGGACAAAACGGAAGCTCTTTATGGAGAGAATGCACGTTGGTGCCCTCTCGTTTGAACTTTAATGCCACGGAGGTTACATTATCCTTCAGAGCGGCATGACTAGGATGACTCATAATGTTACTCACGTTATGAGTATGGAGTATATGCCTACCTGCCTCAACTAAACACTCTTGGTCCCGATACGACTGATTGGCAGCCACATCCCACACAGTGCGGTTCGGATCTAGGTCGTACATACTCATGACAGTGTTACGTACAGTCCACAGATTATCCTGACACTCCTCGTCAACGGAACCGGTATGCTTTAGCGATGAACAAAGTGTGTTTATACCCAAAAGAAGCCTCTTGGCGTACAACCAGTTATACGCAATAGCTGCCGCCTTTTTCGTATATAAGGATGTAGAAAATGAGGGGGTAAACCATTCTTCCGGAAGTCGTACCAATTGCTTTCTACCATTCAACGCAATCCCACTCACACTGTGACTCCACCTTCTGTGACTTGTTTCTGAAAAAAACATGTGACCATTAAATAACCGACGAAATGGATCAAAAGATTGACTGTTGGTGCAATCCCACATGCTGCGACAGTCTTTCATTTTTTTGAGGCTGTCTTCACAGATGTGTGCGAGGAAGTTCAAACCAGGGTAATACGGCACATTTGCCTTGGTGTTAAATGGAGGAGGCAGACCTGTTGTTATGTTTTTTAAGGAGAAAAATGTCCCATCCGCTTTAGCGCGGGGTATCAAAAGTGGAGATAATGTATGAAGCAAAACAATGAGGTAATCTGCGATAGTATGCCATAAGTTTATCCACACCGCAGGCATTGTGGCGTGCGCATGGAGCATATCTACTACAGCAATTGGGTGAACCTCCGCCATGCACCCCGCCGAACCACGATGACGACATCGGTGTAGACGTTGCAATGGATTGAGGGGCCTTGTGTGGATTGCCTCATGGAGAAGAGCATGCCACTTTACCTCTGTTGTTACGGGATAAAGTTTTACAATATTCATATTAAATATATTGGATCCATTAAGTGGAAAGGTCCATTGAGGAATCGTCTCGTACTGTCCCAGGTGAGGATTATCGGCTTGGTAGTAGAAAATAGTGCTTGAAGAGGACTCAAACAGGGCACCGCGGACATAAAGACAGTTTAACTCAGCATTTTTTATGAATGTGCGGTTCACATTGCATTTTTGCGTGAGCAACTCCATCTCCTCGTCGGTTTGCATCTCCTTCCTAATCATCGATAAAGGCGGTAGTGCATCTGGTAAAGGAATTTGGGGAAAACCTTTCTTTTCATTGCCTTCATCTTGCTCTCTGATCTGGAACCAGATACCTGAAATAAAAAAAACGAAAACAATGATGAGAAACCAATATGTAAAACGCACGGTCGTTGGTTTCAGCATTCGCCGAGAACTTCCCATTTTTTTTCTTTTGTAACGCCTTCGTAGTTATATCAATGAGGGTTGTCAAGGCACTGTTGTCGTTAAATATTATTCTCTTTTTTTTTTTTTTTTGGTACCCCTTCTTTTTTTTTATTTATTCTCATCTTAGCATGTTCAAAGGAGAAAAACGAAGAAAATAAAAAAACATATACATAAATACATACATGTATACATCAATATAACAAAAGGTACAGTATCGCACGAATAATACCACAACAGAACACTATACACCAAAATCGCCATTCAAAAGATGTCGATTATTAGAAATGCCAACGGTTTGACTAGTAGAAGGTGTCAAACATATTCGATACAGATGTACACAACACTTTTCAGAGACAAAATCGCCAAAAGGATCAAAAAGATAAATAACAAAAAGAACAACAACAACAACAACTACAAAAAAGGGATCTTTTTTTTTTCTTTTTGACCTTTTTCCTTTTTCTACTTCAACCTCAAAAAATATGTGATATTCATTTTTTGTTCTTTCCGAATAATTTCTTTGTCTTTTTTCTTCTTTCAATTTTCCAACTTCACCTGCTTTGCTAATTTCTGTAGCGTAGTGTCAGTATATTGATGACCGGGAAGTTTTAATAGGTAGTGTTGGAGGTCAAAGTCAACAGGATAGTCGTATGGAATATTTTGACAACGCAGCCAGAGGAAAATTGTCTTACCAAGAGCAATCATTTTGCTCCAGTTCACAATAGGCACACCATCACCTTGACGAATAGCCACCGTTTTCCCTTTGGACTCCTCTATCCGAAAGAGCACACCGAGTACGGGTGCCAAGAGCGGAATCATTGGTGCCTCCATATCCCCTGTTGCACGGCTACTGACGGCGCACAGCGAGGATGGACTCTCGTGCGAGGCAAAAGGGTCCATCAGGTCTTGCAACGCCGCCAATTCCTTCTCCTCCTCCGCACGGAGCATGGGCGAGTGGGTTTGCTGTTGCTCTTGCTGTCGTCGCCGTCGCTCGAGCTCGGTTACGGCTGGGTGCTGAAGTCCCGCAAGCACGGCGGCGGCCACCTCGTAATTCTGACGGTCGTAAAGGAGGCGGCAGAGGTGAACACCATGACGCAGTGACGCGGCGCAACGCGACCACTGCGATGGGGACACAATACAAGCGGCCACCCAACGCTGCACATGCGACACATAGTCAATAAAGCGCGTGAGATGAAACGGCACACTCAGTCGCGTCAACTCGTCGCACCACGCATTGTTCAAGAGTTCGCGGATGTGAATATCAGAGAAGAGCCTAAAAGTAACCAGGCAAAGTTGCTCCGCAAGCACCTCAACACTCACAGAGGCGAATTCCACACTCATCACCGATCCTTGGCTTTGCTGTAATGGTGAAAACGGTAACGGTGACGGCAAAGCTGTTGAAGGGAGTGCATCAGTATGATTTGATGGTAATTTGATGGTTCCTAGTGGTCGCCGACATGAAAACGGTGCGTCTAGACGACGAATGAGATCCTCTGTAAAGGTGGCAAGCTCCTGTAAACGTCCACCTACAGCGCCAGTACTAGAACCATCACTTGACATTATTGAGCCAAAACCTCCCACAAAGCGCCGTAATCGATGAAGGAGTGAAAGAGTCATGTCAGCCTCATGATAGCGACAGTATGCGATGATAAATTGCACTACGCGACGTTGCAAAAAAGCACAGCGACTACTCTCCATAAACACATGCTGCTCACGTATCAAACGAAAAAGTCGAATGAGGTGTACAACAAGCACCTCTGGGAGGACAAAAAGTGAGGAAAGGAGAATAAACACATTTGTGTAGTTAAAGATGGGCATACCCGCCACAAAGGGTGTATCTGTCTCAACGAGAATAAGCACCTCCACAAGGAGATCAAGGGAACCGCCCACAGCTGCCGTTGCACCTCCATTTGCATTCCCCATCACTGTAGCAGTGCTGCTTGTTCCTCCTAATGCCCCGCCGCGGCGACGCGTCTCGTGCTGCTCCACATACTGCTTGTGGTCTTCGAGTGGTGCGAGTCTAAAGTCACGACTTTGACAGTTGATCTGGCGCCATGGAATAGTATCATCGAGCAGCTGCTCGCGCCGGACGGTGTCGGCGGCAAAAAGGAAAAGGTCCGTCGCGGAGTACACATACGTCGGGGACGGCACCGCGCCGCCACGCCGCGCCCGAACGCCCCCCTCCGCCGGCGGCGCGCCGTTCTCTGCGCGTCGACGGGCCGCGCCGCTCGCCAGCCGTTGCTCCGCCACAGGGCGCCGCCGCTGGAAGAGCCGCCGCGCCGCCTCGTGCCCGTTGGCGGCGAGGTAGGACGCAATAAACGCCTCCACATCGCGCGTGGCCACGCCGTCGCCGCCCCCGAGATGCGCAAACGCCGCCTCCCGCTGCCGCGCCGCCGCCGCCATCGCGTCGGCGCCGAACGCCGTCCCCTGCGCGGCGGCACCCGGCGGCTGCGGCGGCAACGCCCACTCCGTCTCCGTCGGCCCGTCGAGGAGGGCGGCGGGGTCGATGGGCGTGGTGCGGCGCGAGTGCGGGTACGGCGTTTTGGCGCCAGAGAGCGGCGCGCTCGGCGACGGCCACGCCCCGCTCGCGAGGCCGGGGCGACGCACCGGGTGGCGCACCGCCGCCATACTCCACGTCGGGCTCGACGGCGGCAGGTCGTCCTCGTCCAGCGGGGGAGGCGGCGGACCCATGTCATCGGAGCGGGGGCTCGTCAAGGCGGGCGGGGAGGAAACGAGAGAGGAGTGCATCGCCAACCGTCGGAGAGTCGCCCCGAAAAGTCTAATCAGTACACAATGAGTGGACTCACTCTACACTCACCGAGTGGATCCCTTGAAAGTTTTTTTTTCTTTTTTCTTTTGGTTTTCGCTAAACCACCTTTTGTCTCTCTTACACTGTTCAAGATAATAGTAATAATAAAAAAAGAAAGGTTACAAAATAGGCAGCGTGAAACATGACATTTTTACAAAAAAGAATACAAAGCACACATACCCACACACACACACACACACACAATAACACGAACGGAAAGGAAAGATTCGTTTGCGTACTTGTCTATTTCAGTGACTTACACGGAGTAATTAAAAGTAGCAAACAACAATAAATAAATTTTTTTTTAAAGAAAGACTCCATGGAGTTCATATTCTTTCTTATTCTGTTTTTTTTTAATTTTTTTCCCTTAAATATAGAAATAAATATTTTTTTTCTTTCCTTCTTCACGAAGCACACTTTCTCCGTGTCGGATTTCAGTAGTATGGAAATCCAGCGTCCACTTCGCGACTGTATCGATTGAGCCCACCGTCGACATTTAAAAACCGGAAACGTGGCCGCGCCGTGGCCATCTTTTCCAATGGCTGAAGCAGTTTCACAGCCGCCGTTGACGACACGCCGCGGCGGCAAATCACAAACACCTCCACTGTCTCATCCTTCGCCTCCGCGCTGGCCTCGAGCGCAGAGTTGCTGAAGAAGCGCTCCCATTCCCGCGCGAGAGCCCCGTCCCGCTCCCACCGTTGCAGTCGCGCCAATGGAAGGGAGACGGCGTGTGGGAGGCGCGCCATGTCGAACTGCTCCGCGCTGCGCACGTCGAGCAGCACTCCCCCCGCCCCCCCGACCCGCCGCGCCATTTCCGCCGGCCCCACGCCTTCGACATCGCCCGGCGGGGGGAGCGCGCACCCCGCGACGCCCTGCGCGTACTCCGCCCGCGTCGTCGCCCACTCCCGCACGCTTCGCCCGCCGCCCGCCGCGCACGCCGCGCAGTCCGCCCGCCTTTCGCGCAGCCGCACCACCCGCGCCCCGCCGCCGCGCCCGTCGAGCAGCAGCAGGCGCCCGACCAGCCCCCCGCCCGCGCCGGCGAGCAGCTTGAGCGCCTCGAGCGCCTGCAGGCAGCCAATGGCGCCCGGCACCGGCCCGACCACGCCCGCGTCGCCGCAGCTCCCGACCGCCGCCGCCGGGGGGGGGGCGGGGAAGAGACAGCGGTAGCACGGCCCCCCCCGCGCGTAGACGGCGAGCTGCCCGTCCCAGCGCAGCGCGCTTCCGCTGACGAGCGGCCGGCCGTGCGCGGCGGCGGCGTCCCCGGCGAGGTAACGCGCGCCGACGTTATCGCTGCAGTCGAGCACGACGTCGCAGTCGCGCACGAGGGCGTCCGCGTTGGCCGCGCAGAGGGCCGCGGTGTGTGCGACGACGCGGGCGGTCGGGTTCAGCGCGAGACACGCCCGGCGCGCGCTCTCCGCCTTGCTCGCGCCAACGCTGTGGGCGGCGTGGATCACCTGCCGGTGCAAGTTGCTCCGCTCGACGCGGTCGAAGTCGACGAGGCGCAGCTCGCCCACCCCGGCGGCGGCGAGGAAGAGCGCCGCGGTGCTGCCGAGGCCGCCGACGCCAACGAGAAGCACACGGCCGCGGCGAATGCGCTCCATGCCGGCCGCGCCAATGCCGTCGACGAGCATTTGGCGCGAGTAGAGCTCCACATCGGCCGCGGTCAGAGAGGGGGCGGAGGAGACGAAGGCAGACGGTGTTTGGGCGGCGACGGACTCCGCGAGTCGACGCGCAGCGAGTTGGGACTCGAGATCCGCTAAACGACGACGCGCGGCGGCCACCTCCAACTCGAGCTCCGCCGTCCCCATCGGGTGCGCCGTTGCGTTATCGCTCATTGTGCTATTCCAAACATCATATAAAAGAGAACAAAAAATAAATAAATAAAAGAGAAACAAAAAAGAAAAAGGATTTGAATAAACGCGCAAAAAAGATTAGATGTGAAAGATACAAAAGAATAGGCACATTTTTGGGAAACTGCGGTTTTCATCATTACTTTTTTTTTTTCTATTTATCTCACTGTACGACCAAAACCACAGAAACAAACACACTCACGCGTATTACTGTGTGTGAAGGTGGCGGAAGGAGAGGTTTGAGTGAAGGCAACAAATGGCAAAAAAAAAAAAAGAAAAAAGAAACGGATGACAAAGAGCACGCACACGCCCTCGACCTTCCCCCATCGTGCAGTGATTGTTTTTTAAAACAAAGAAATGAAAAGAAGAAAAAAAAAAGAATTAAAAAAGAAACTCTCGTTCCGACTGTGCCATCCCGCAAAGGTGTATTGTGGGGTGCCTGCGGAAATACGCAACACCATCATGACGCGAAGAAACAGAGCCGTGCGATTTTGCAGGAAAAAAAAAAGAAAAGTAATCAATCAAAAAAGCATTTAGAAGAAAAAAAAAGAGTTTCGTTCATTGTGGTCACGCCACTTATTCGCTCTTGTATAGTTTGAAGTATCGTCCATCAATAGAAAAGAGGGATAACAATAGAAGTGAATATATATATATATATATATATATATATATATATATATATTTATTAAAGAAGTGAAAAAAAAGAGAGAGATGAAAAAAAGCTGCATTTCCCATATATAAAAAAAGTTAAGGGACACACTTTCCATTAAGTAATAAATAAATTCAGCGATCCGCTACTTTTTTGTTTATTTTTCAGAGGAGTGATAAACAGACTTTCAAAGTCACAGCAATGTACTCGACCTTTGTTGTAAAATTGGTAAACTAAAATAATAAAAATAAACAATTACTCTTCTTTTTTCTTTTTTTCAAATGCAGCACTTGTAGAAAAGACAGAAGCTAAGTAGGTAACATACGCCCAGAACGAAAAACGGGAGTATGTACACTTGCAATGAGGGAAATACACTTCGACCTTTCTTTGTGTGTTTATCAGATCCTGTGGTGACTTTAACTTCGGGTTGCGCAATACTGTGTGCAGAAGCAAAACACATAGCATTCAAGAAACGTCTTCACATATTACGTTGTTGTTCTGTTTTGCGTTTACTTCATTTAACATTTTCATGTATATGGTAGCAACTTTTTACACGCGAATGTCTTTGCCAATAGCTTTTGTAAAAAAAAACAAAAAAAACCCAATGCCCTCCTACTGAATAGTTATCAATTAACAGCACGCTGTAGGACTGGTATTTGGACGATATTCCTTTAAGTTTTTTTTTTTTGCGTTTTTTCGCAAGATTTGTTGCTTGATTTTTGAGGTATCTCAGGAGAGTTAGCATTGGCAGCTTTCTTTGCTTTTATTTTTGCCTCAGCTTTACGAGCCTGTTGTAAAATCGTCGCGAGTTCTTGAGCTTCCGTTGCCGCGACAACTTCACGAAAACTCTCCTCTCTTACCTCGAATTCCCGATATCGAGAGCGTACTTTATCCATTTTTTCCCTCGCTGTATAATCTCTTAGGAGTTGCATCTCTTTGTTCTCCAACTTCAAACGTAGAGAGTGTATTCTTGCTTCAGCATCTTTTTCCATACGCTCTCGTTCGAGTCTTTGTTCCTCGGCATTCCTTTCCTGTTCTCTAGCTCGAAACCATTCACGTCTTTCCCTCTCCGCATACTTCCATTTTAGTCTCGATTCCTCGGCATCAAACTCTTGACGTAAATGCTCGAGTCGATTCTCAAGTTCCTTTTCGGCACGTTCCCTTTTCCATTTTTCTTCCCTGACTTTGGCCTCGCCTTCCTGTTTAAGAGAGAGCATCCGTTCTTCAGCTTTTTTCTTCTCACTTTCTCGTTTGACTCTTTCTTCTTGGACTCTGGCCTCGCCTTCCTGCTTCAGGGACTGGATCCGGCCTTCGGCCTCTCTCTCCGCATTTTCTCGCATTAGCTTTTCCTTTTGCGCCTCTTGCTCAAACATTTCCTTTCCTCTCCGAAGAGATTCGATGTCCCTCTTCAACACATTCGTTTCCAATTCAGCCCTTCGAAGTTGTCTCTTCAAAAGCTCATACTCACTGAGAGTCATGGTCTGCTGTTCATCAACGCGATCAAGAAGAACCTTCACACCATTAATAGACATTACCTGTAATTCCAGTGACTCTTTTAACAGTTCGTCAACATTGGGATCTTGAAGCATCTCTTGAGTCCTTTCTCGTAACGTAGATGCGAAAGTGTGAAGGCTGTCGAAACAATTTCGACCGTGTTCTTCGAGGGCACATAAAGTTCCTTCGGAAGAACAAAATGGCACCAATTTCAATTCTGCAAGGGTCATCTTTTTACGGTATTCACTTATCTATTGTACAAAAGCAACAAGGTGAAAAAAAAAAGCCAAACAGGTAAACATTACATCAGAGTAAGGAATAAATAAACATCAGCACAAGGCAACACAAAACACCAAGACACACACATTGACTTGCAAGTGCTGTACAAAAACATAGAGGGAAGTCCACGCTCGCCGAGACGGGCAAAAGAAGAGCGCGTCCGCTTCAACGGCCTGACCTCATGCAACACATGACAACTCAAAAAGAGGAAAGAAACGGATAACAAAGAGCACCCACACTCTCTCAAATGACGCTTCACTTGACCCCCTCGATTTCGTCCTTTTGTGCAGTCGTTTCTTTTTGAATAAAGAAATCAAAAGAGAAAAAAAGAAAAAGGAATTTAAAAAAAAATTAAAAAGAAAGAAACTCTCGTCCCGACTGCGCCATGGAGCAAAGGTGTATTGTGGGGTGCCCGCGGAAACGCGCAACTCCAACATGACGCGAAGAAACAGAGCCGTGGGATTTTGCAGCAAAAAAAAAAGAAAAGTAATCAATCAAAAAAGCATATAGAAGAAAAAAGAAAGAGTTTCGTTCATTGTGCTCACACCACGCTTTCGATCTTGTATAGATTGAAGTATCCTCCATGAACAGCAAAGAGGGATAACAATAGAAGTGAATATATATATATATATATATATATATTTTGTTAAAGAAGTGAAAAAGTTGCCTTTGTTCATAGAAAAAGAAATTAGTGGCTGCATTTTTCCCGTAGATGATAAATAAATTCAGAGTTTTTTTTTTTCATTGTTTTTTCCATGATTTTTCCAGGAGGGTGACAAACAGACTTTCAAAGTCAGAGCAGTGAATTCGACCTTTGATTTTTATTTCAGAAACCAAAAAAAAAAAAAAAATGACGCAATCCACACCGCACTTGTGTAGACTCATGGACTTGTGTGGTCAAAACATTTGAGCGCCGCAAAGGGATCCCACCGTGGATTTGAAGCAAACGTAATAATAAAGAAGAAGAGCTTCTGATATGGAAGTGAATTATTGAGAATCATCCACAAACTAGCAATTGAAGGATGATTTTTTTCCCTTTTATTAGTCAAAGAGATTCCATGAGAAAAAAAACCAAAAAAAAAAAAGAACAGCAACAACGTCCCTTCTATTTAAACATCTGCGTAATTCCACCAAAAAGAATAGAGCCGGCGGCCACACACCATCCACCTACAGCAAGTGGTGGGCACGCCACCGCCGCTCCAGTAAGAAACGCGGCAGAACCGCCAGCAATACCCGTAAACATAGTTTTTTCAACTGCGGAGTTACATTCACGACGAGTTTCCTGGCATGCTTTGGATATCTGTTCTTGTGCCTTTCCCTCAGCCCGTTTGCGCTTCAGTCTCTCTTCCTCTCGCACACGAGAGGCTTCTTCAGCCTCTCTCTGAGCCCGTTCGCGTATGAGTCTTTCTTTTGCGAGTGTGGCCTCGCCTTCCCGCTGCAGAGAGATAAGCCGTTCTTTAGACACCTTTTCCACATTTTCTCTCCGTATTCTTTCTCTTTTCGCCTCCTCCTCCGCTTTTTCTTTTTGGACCCGAAGGGATTCGATTTCGTCTTTCAATGTTTTTACCTCTATGCAAGACCTTCGAAGGTTTCTCTTAATGGAATCGAGTTGACTGGATGTCATTGTCTGCTGGATATCAATGCGATCAAGGTTAACCTTCACCCCATCAATGAATTGGATTTGAAATTGCAATGCTTTCCTCATTGATTCATCAATATGAGGATCGTGAAGTGCCTCTTCAACCTTTTCTCTTAATCTTGAGGTGAAATGATATAGAAAATTCAAAGCGTCCTGATCATCAATGATGGTAGAAACGGTTAGTGCGGATAATGTGGTAAGTAGTCCTTCACAGTCGTGTCCCATCTTTCCCTGTAGAGGTGTATCTGTCAGAAAAACAAAAAAAAAGAAAAGGAAAGCGTCAATGCAACAAACATCCACACAAACAAAAAGAAAAGGATTAAGAGGGACATTGCAGGAAAACAAAACAAAAAGTGAGTCAATAGCATAATATCAACAAGAGAGAGAAAATTCACGCACACACATGCGGAGGGAAAGTTTCCTCTCCTCCCACTTCAGTCGCGCACTGCTGTTCCGTCGGATTGCACGGCCGTGTTGCCTGTCATGTTCCATGAACATCTCTATTCGCAGAGGGCGTGGGAGAAGAGTTGGGAGCGGCTCGGGACAATACGCCAACAGCAGCTCCTCCATCGGTTTGAGTGAAGGCAACAAATGGCAAAAAAAAAAAGGAAAGAAACGGATGACAAAGAGCACGCACACACCCTCGACCTTACCCCATCGTGCAGTTATTGTTTTTTAAAACAAAGAAATGAAAAGAAGAAAAAAAAAAGAATTAAAAAAGAAACTCTCGCTCCGACTGTGCCATCCCGCAAAGGTGTATTGTGGGGTGCCCGCGGAAACGCGCAACTCCATCATGACGCGGAGGAACAGAGCCGTGCGATTATGCACCAAAAAAAAGAAAAGTAATCAATCAAAAAAGCATTTAGAAAAAAAAAGAAAGAGTTTCGTTCAATGTGGTCACACCACGCTTTCGATCTTGTATAGATTGAAGTAGCGACCATGAACAGCAAAGAGGGACAAAGAAAAAGAAAAATGTCTATAGAAATGTATAGAACGCGAGAGAAGGAGAGCAAAAAAGTAAAGCCGCATGCGCCCATAAAAAACAAAAAAATTAGTCGGTGCTCTTTCTTCTTTATGATGTATAAATTTAAAGATTTCATTTCTCAGTATTTTTTCCATTTTTTTTTTTTGTCAGAAGGGTGCAATAACAGATTTCCAAAATCACAGCAATATATTCGACCTTTGACCTTTATTTCAGAAACTTATAATAATGATAAAAATGATTTAACTTCTTCTTTTTCACAAGCACTACTTGTCGAACATGTCGATGCCAACGAGGAACCTTATGCCCACACAAAAAACGAAGAGTATGCATTCTCGGCCGAAGGAAAACGCACCCCCGCTTCTCTTTGGTCTCTCAAACATTGTGTTATTTATTATAGCATCGGGTTGAATGATAATTTCAGTAGCTCTTTGATGCTAAAAAAAAAAGGACTTAAGGCATACAATAGGAGTACTTTTTTTTTTGGGTTGTTGTTGTTGTGCTGAAGTAGAGCTGATAGCATTTGGGAGTTGGAAAAAAGCGTCCTATCACGCGCACCTGTCGTAGGCACTCATTGTCATATGCGTGGTTATGTAGTGAGTATTCATCCCGCGGTGGCGAGTGTTTCGAGTGCTGCCGTCGCTTCACCAAGAAGTAATGTAACACTCTGAATACGTTGCTTGTCCTTTTCCCTTTCTTCTTCTTTTATTATTATTATTATTATTTACGTTGAACATACCCCACGTTACCATTAACTGCGTGTTTAGGTTGTTCCATCCCAGATTCAAAGTTACTTCTTTTCCTCTTCTGACCCATGTTTCTTTTTCTTCAAAATCTTTAGTTGCTTTTTTAAAGCATCCACTTGCCTCACACGATTGCAAATTTCCAGTTTTGCAGAAGCAACGTCACTTTCCTTAATATTAGGGCACGACATAGCGAATTCAATGTGCCTCATCATGCCTTCTAAGCCCTTAAGCTCAATTTCCAACGACTCTTTCAGTGGTTCATCCGCGTCCGGATCCTGAAGCATCTCTTTTGCTTCGTCTCTTAGCCTGCAAATAACCTTGAGGTAAGATTCCAAGAGAATCTTGGCGTTCTTGTCCTTGCTATGATCAGCTTCCGCGGACAAAACAAGGTTCATCAATTCATTATCTTCAAGTGTCATTTTTTTTTTCAAAAAGTTTTTTGTTTTTTTTTGGTTGTCTTGGCTTATCTGTAAGAAAAAAAAAGGTGAAAAAGGATGTTGATCATAAACGGAAAGTTCAAAAAAAAAAGCAACAAATAGGCTCCGAGGTAACGGGCACTATAACACAAAATAAAATAGGAAGATATTCCGAAAACAACAACAACACAAAATGGTTCGATAGTGGCAAACAACGAGAACAACAAAAAAGATATATCATCCATGCACAATCCTACACAAATGCAAAGGGCAAATCTCCATTCATTTTTTCCTCTTTGGTCGCGCTGTTGGGCGGAATGATCCGCATAGCATTGCTGGCATAGAGCGGTGCAAATCCATAGGCGGAACGCCGGACATTTGGGCGAGAGTGCGCGTAAAGTGCGCAAGAGTTTCCGAGTCCGCAGGTAAAACTTCCTCCTCTTGCCGCCGCAAGTCAAGCGTTTCAAAATCCCTTATCAAAACACGCACCGCCTGGGAAAGGTGAGCCATAAATAGCGCAAGTTGGTCCGAGTGGAACTGTTTCAACAGTAATGCAAGACCACTGGCAAGTGGAAATGGGTCCACGAGATCTTTCGTCTGAGCGGGGACTAGAGAGGCAAATCCATCATCGTATCGCATTCGCGGCAAATTGCGTAATGTTAGGGCTATAAGGTAAAAAACGATTTCTGGGATTGGCTTTGATGTCACATAGACTTTTGTCAGCGCGTCGCTGATCCCGACGCAGTCCAGCAATGGAGAAATGAGCGCAATGACGTCGCCTGGCATGGGTTGCGTGTCGGGATTGTGATAATGACGTCGAAGGTCCTCCAGAAGGGATGCATTTGCTGTGGCGAGTGCAGAAAAAAGGAAGCCACTATTAAGCTTGCTGAAACTTCGTAGCTCATTCGCAACCATGGCACGCATTAGTTGTATTCGTCCTATACGCACAAGTGTAGCTGTTACTTCTGCAAAACTGGTACCAAAAAACCCTCTCAAAGAAGCGTATAGTTTCGTAGCATCATTTGGTGTAGCTGACGCAGGGCACAAAAGTGAGACGATTTGCGCAATAGTTTCCTTTCCTTCTGTTGGTGATTCTTCGTTTGTGGCTGTTGCTTCCACCGTTGCCACGCGGATTTCCCGCAAAACAAGCTGTAAGTCCTTTGCGAGGATAAAACAAAGAAGACGGTCCAGAGCACCAAGGCCTGTGGATCCAATAGCGTCACCGATACTGGTAAAAGTGCGTGTCCCGACAACTTCCGTGAGGTCAGCGCGGTCATACCAGGATCCATGGGCTGACATGTAGACCGAGTGTGACGGATCTGTCATGGCGAGAAGGTGTTGTACGATGCGTCCGAGAAAACTGTAAGCACCGCGTTCGGCAGGGCTATCAAAGTAAGGGATAGGTATACTATCAGACTGGTACCTTGATTTCCATGGGTAAAGTTTTTTTTGCATAAAAACGTTGCATTCCATTTCCACATTAAAATCGACTATACGGGCAAACTCTTCAAGCCAAACACGGAGTCCGTGAACATTAACATAGTCTTGAATATACTCAAAAGAAGCTCTAATACCATGAAGTCGTCGAGCTAGCCGGGCAAGCTCTTCATCAAAAGACTTAGCGGTCAGCAATTGACGTCGATTAAATGAGAGAGAGTCGTGTAACTCCATTGTAATTTGTTGTACCAATTCCTTGCGTATTCCATCTTCAAGTAACTGATGGGAATCGACTTGAATGACACCAACCAGTGTACTCTCCATGGCGAGGATACCGCTTGCAAATTTGGCTATATCTGCTGTGTAGGCTGAAAGGGTGCGACGTACTTCAAGTTGACTCACCTCACGCACATCTTTGCGTTGAAGTTTTGTAGGGCATTCATGCAAATCCTCAATGAGGATACACATTACATTGCGTAGAACATCAAATATAGACGTAGGAATAACATGAAGTACCCGTCGTGCAAAGGCAACCAATTCTCCAGAATAGTACTCCGAAGTGGACTCCAGAGCTGCGAGGAGACGTGCATCATTCTGTGCACCTTGATCAATGCGGTTGCACGGGAGTTCCAACATAGAGGCAAGTTTTACAAACACTGCCCGCATTTGCACCGCAAGATCAGGTTTCTTTTTTATCATCATTTGAATTTCCTGTACGTAATGACCATACGTCGCCATCCGTTCCCAGGCATATGAGAGGTCACCTACAGTGGCAATTGTAATGAGAACTTTATTTTCAATATTTATATATCGTATCATTTGACGTAAGAGAAAGCGAGTATCCTGTACAAACTGTATCACTTGTAAATTACCATCCACTTGATGAAATTCTTGTACATTTTCTAGAGCTTTCATTAACTTTTGTATTTTTCTACTAGCAACGATACTATCCGTGTATTCAAGTCCAGCAATGCGATCGGATATTTCACTAAACCATGACTCCAACTGGGGATCTCGGGCATCATCACTCAAAATATGAGAACCTGAAAAAAAAGTCGAAAGTTTTGCCATTTTGGTAGCTCCCTCCTCACGTGAAGCTTCCCAACGCGCGCGTTTTTGTTTCAGTAGTGCAGTAAACATAGCACGCAGTGTGAATTCCAGTTGGGCGGTGCGTAGTAAGAGTGTAATAATCTCGTCTGGTGCTACAGCAGAGGCGACGGCTTCGTAGCAGCGGCGATATCGCTCCATGAATCGATTTCCTGGCCCTCCACGCGTTGTGTGCAGCGTGAACCAGCGCAACACTACATTTGCTTCACGAATACGAGGTAATAAAGCAGCATGAATGTTATCGAGGACATACTGTTCAGTTAGGACACCCTCTCGTAGGATTTCACCTAGTTCACTATTTAGTTGACTGACACTCGAACGCATACGATTGAGATGATACGCGACATTTTCAGGTGCAACAGTCCCATTTATTGCTGTGCTGGCTGCCTTGAAATGCATCCATGCGGTGGTTAAATCTACAGTAAATCCCATGTGATAATTGATAATCCAATTATCAGCAAAGTGTTTGTCGACTATTTCTCGCATTACAGGTCCCTCCTTGTGTAATATTTCTGGTCGAAAGAAGAGTAGCACATAGAGTGCTGCCCCTTGCATGGCCAGCGCTGCACTACGGTGCTCCGCTGCGGGGTAATTATACGCCATTTGGTAAATATCATCCGATCGCATGCGACCAATAAGCATACCGACAACCTCACGGTCTACCGGAACACGAGCAAAGAAGGACACAGGATAACACTCTGGAAGGGTTTTGTCAAACTCATAACCGGTAGCACGGCAGAGGTTTGTGACCTCCACCATACTCGGCTCACCAGCACCGCGATAGCGGATGTAACTCACCAAAAGGTTTTCGCGCGTCTTGCCACCAATCTTGTAATCAAGTAAGAGTAGCATTACACCATAGAGGTGAAAAATTTCACACAGGAGTTGCTTCCCGTCAAGGTTTACAAGAATAGACTCTAGTGTTTGGGAGATGTACATCCCCTCACGTACTTCTTCAATAAATCGATTGAGCTCCATCACGTAACCATACACACCTCGGAACAGCTTAAAAAAACGATCGAGTAACTCCATATGAGTTTCAGAAAATATTTCATCCTTCTGTAGCAAATCGGCAGAGCACTGGATACGTTTTTCAAACGCATCTTGTGCTTTGAAGTAGCTGAAATCGCTAATGAGGGCGGCGTATTCAGACTCCTCCGGACGAATAAACTCCCGCGGGATGTGCGCCGAGAGTCTTAGAATCTCCACAATAATAGTACTTCCACGCGCAGCTAACTGCAGCGCATTCTGCCCGCAGTCCTCGTCGAGGAATTCGGAGCGGTTCTTCTTCCACTTGCGTCTGCTCATGAAGAGTATGTATATTTGTGTAAATATGACTGGGTATCTCGTTGAGGAGAAGGCTTGTTTTTGAGCCCGCCTAACCTCGTCTTTGTTGTTGTTGTTGTTGTTTCCTTTTTCGTCCTTTTTTTTCTTTTTTTGGTAATCGATTTCCACTACACTATTTATTATAAAAACAATTACCCATCAAAGACAAACACACAGAAAATAAAAATAAAAATGTAAAGAAAGACACGAAAAAAAAAAAAAGGAAGCAAGAGGATCGTCATTTTGCAAATAGAGCGATTCATATTGCGCTTTTATAAATATACTGAAAAGGTTTCACTAACATGCAGACACCACTAGTTTACATCACACCATCCCATATGAAGAGATACAAAAGAAATAGAGAACTAGAAACAAACAAGATATAATCAAAACAAAAAAAAAATAGTAGGAATAAGGCACACGCACAACCTTTTCAGAAAAAAAAAAAAACATCTCAAAGACGAAAACAACAACAACAACCAGAAAATGAGAGACCCATTTCGCTTTTACAGTACTGTCAGACTACAAATGAATCAATGACGCATTGCGTTCTCAAAAATGTAAAACACTGTAAATTGTATGATGTAGTCAAAGGTGACTTTGTTATCTATTTTACACATCTATGCCCACTTTATGGCGCCACGACCAAAAAGTTAAATTCTTCTTATTCGCCCCTTATCGCTGTTTGGCCACGTTAAACCTTGTTACTGCGATCTCTCTCTCTCTCTCTCTCTCTCTCTCTTTCTCTCGATGTAGTAGCAATGTTCTTTGCCTCAATGACGGAGCTTTCACTTCCTTCCTCTTCCTCTTCCTCACTTTCCTCCTCCTCCTCCTCTTCATATTCTTCTTCTTCACTACTAGTATAAGGATCCATCTCCTCTTCGTCGCCTTCTTGTACATTGCCTGCACCGTTATCGACTACACTGGGTTGAAAACGGCAGCGTAACAGCGTCTCAAGCACACCCCAATGGTACGCTGGAGTTTCAGTTTCCTTTAATGCCGTGACTTCCAAATTTGTATCGTCCCTTAATGCGCTCAATTGGTGAAAAATTGCCTTCTCTCGCTCTCGCCAATCCTGCTGAGCTCCCAAAGCTGCAACTACACCTGACGCATGAATGTTTGTAGTTGCCGTTGTCATCATAGTCCTCGTAGGCACCTGTAGGCTTCTCTCGCCTCGCATTTTCTCCTTCTTTACATTCATCTTCTCTCCCTTTTCTGTGCCCCAAGCACTCAAGGCGCTTTCCACTATAGAATCATCCGTCGACATGTGATCGGTCATCGCCGTTGTTGTTGTCGCTACTGTCTTGTATAGCGACGTGAAGTCTGTTGGTTGCACCGAGCGAAGGGCCATCGCGCGGCGGTGTTTGGTCACACGCACCTCCTCCTCGAGAGCCTCAAGTGCGCTCTCCTCGGAGGCCTCTTCGTCGTCCTCGTCCTCCGCATTGGTTTCCCCTCTACTCGTCGCACTGTCCGTGGCGGAGGTGCGTGGCAGCACAGAGGAGACGTCCGCGTCGGAGGAAAAGGACTCTGGTGTGGCGTACAAAGACGGCGAGCCTTTCCGCGACCTCACGTCCTCCTCAACCTCGTCGAGCACGGAGCTTTCCGCGACCTCTCCCGCGTTTTCCACGGCATCCATGACGCTTTCCGCCGCGCTGGAAAGGGGCACGGCGGCGATATCCTCCACCCCGCTCATCCCCGCCAGCGCGTCGGCGAAGGCGCTCTCCGCGGAGGCCCAACTGCCGAGCTCGAGTTCGTCGAGCACGGCGTCCGCGTCCGTCCCCGACCCGTCGCGCTCCCCGCCGACTTCATCGAGGACGTCATCGAAGGCACCGGTGAAGCCGCTCGCCGCGTCGTCGGGCACGACCTCATCGCTCACACTCCCCCAACTTCCCCCCGCGTCATCGCTGCCGAGGGCTGTGGCAACCTCGTCCCACACCCCGCCCGCCTCGCTCGCGGCGGCGTCGGGGGAGTCGGAGAGGAGGTCCGCGACTTCGTCCATCACATCCGCGAGGCCGAGGCCGTCCCGCCGCATGCGCTGCCGAGCGCGGGCGAGGCGCTGCGCCTTGACAAGGAGTGCCCGTCGAGCCGCCTGTGCGCGGCGCTGGCAGTCCATCGCGCGCATGTTACGTCGCAGGTGGTCAACAAAGCGGCGCAGCTTTCGCACATCTCGCATGTCATGGCGAAGGGAGGCCATCCATGTGCGGTCTGAAGCATGCTCTGCATCATCGAAGGTTTCGGGAGTATTGTCATCCGCATGCTGTGTGGCGCGTCCGCCATTGTGCTCAAATTGTAGCATTAGACGATTGGCACTGCCACATGCGCGATAAAAGGCGCGAAGGGTGTCCACAAGCGCCTTCTCATTCCTCTTCTTACTATGAAGACTGTCATTACCGCTTTGGCTGTGGATACTGCTCATATTGCCCTTATCGGAGAGATCCGTTATTGAAGTCATAATGTCGGTTTCCGTCGCCACATTTGTGTCTGTCGCAATGCTTTGTGCGGTCGAAACATTTGAGAAACTTGTAGTGACACTCTTTGTCGACATGGATCGCCCAGCAGAGACACCATCGCTATCAAAATCATCCGAGTAGGACACCTCTGTTGCCGCTACGGTTGTTGTTGTATTAGACTTGGTAACGGGCACGTACATGACACGAAGATATGGACGCGGCTCTTCTGGTGGTTGAAGAACTGTCACCCCCCGTTTTCGCAACGCATCATAGGGTCTTTCCGCTATAGCTGTACCGGACGCATCCACAACGTCTGCCGCTTCTGTTGCATTGACAGCCCCACCACTACGCTGCTGCCGTCGTTCCTTCTCGTATGTTGCGACGATCTCTGCGAGGAGTGGATTCACCGGTGCCTTGGATTCCCTCGACGGGGACGGTGGTCTCTGCAGCACCGGCTCCACCTGTGAGGGCGGGGAACGCGCTGCCTTTGCCGTCTCCATTGGGGCGGTGGGATTGACCTGAAGTGGATGCAGAAGGGCGGTGGCGAGGCGGGCCGTGCGCTGTTCCGTGCGATGAAGAGACACCTCATCTCGCAGAACATCCAATTGTCGCATTGCCGCATTGAGGCCGCGGTGGAGCTCCATTTGCTCACCAAAGCGACGCTCCAACTCAAGCACAACGGAACGAAATGGCAGCGACGGTCGCTTTCGGGACAGGGTAACTTCTTCACTTTCCTCCTCATCCATTTTTTCTTCCTCTTCTTTCTCTTTCGTCTTCTTCTTCTCTGTCTTCTCACTGTGATGGTTTTCATCTACTTGCTGATCTATGGGTGTTTGTGCATGAAGGGGAATTCCTACATTTTTGTGTGATACCTCAGCAGTCCATTTTTTCTCTATGGTTTCTTCCTCCGTTTCCC